>BQKZ01002075.1:0-17948 GCA_036244855.1 Temnopleurus reevesii
GTGATCTCATAGTTACATGTAATGCAAATGGACATAGGACCTGCGACAAAATAGACATCGTCATTCAGGCATTCCCAATAGCTTGATACACACAAAAGAATGCACCTTCATTTTCAATGTTCGACATCTGTGTGACATTTTTTTAGCATAATAAGATGGAGTGAAGTTTCTTTTGTGTTTAGCTATTGTGAATGCTTGAATTAAGTTGTATACTTTGTACACAATCCTTTGTCCTTTCTGCTCATGGTGGGGGATTATTGAATGGAGACAAGATAATTCTGACATGGCAACCATTCTAATGAAATGATTGTCAATGATTTTTCTAATGTTTTGAAGGAAGTATAACTATCATCATGGTTTTGAAAGATAGTTATCCCAACACTGATTACTGGCTGAACTAGCTCTGGTCACAAAATTTTACCTCCCATAGTGGATATCCAAACCAGATTGGAAGTCCAATTTCATGACAGCTTGTCCTGTTAAACTAGTTTCTCGCTATAGATCTGAGTGGGGTCTATGCGTCACTTTGTAAACATGCATTCTCCCATCTCAAGGAGACTGTCAATTTTGGTCTCTCATCACTGACTTGTATGGATTTTGTTTATCTTTCTTAACCACCACCCCTCCCCTCCCCACTCCAATGATGATATTCAATGGATCTCCTTTCTTTCGCCTTTCATTCTGACCCAGATACACAGGTTTTGTTTTATATGGATATCTGTCTTGCCTTTATACCATGTCTTCATCTCTTCCCAAGCACAAAGCCTAATATCAATAGTGGATAGGTCATTTTCAGGACCACTCATATTTCCAAGAAAGATAACTCATACCTTGTAGCCTTCTCATCATCTATCTTGTTTCTCAATGTACTGTATACAACATTTTTTTAACCCCTAACACTAGGGATTTTCTATTACATGGACTATGTGTTTATCTCGCCAATTCCTGTTAAACTACATTTTCTTTTCCTAAGCATGAAGCTTACATTGAATGGGTGGTCTCTTCCTAATGACACTTTACTGGTCTTCATTCTGGTCCATAGCATATAGCTTTTATCCCCACCCATGAGCCCTTATCTACGATTCGTCACTATATTTACCATCATCATTGTCATCATCATCACCATCATCATCACCACCACCACCATCATCACCACATCATCAACATGTCGTCATCCTTGTCTTCAGAAATTTCCCTCTTCCATAGGGTCTGTAAATAACGGAACTTGAAGACACACCCTTGGTCCCCCTTCGTTTTGTTTAGTTGTCATTTAAACCAAAATTCTGAATTTCATATCCCACTGCTGCCACCACATTTCAGGATGTAGTGGTTTAGTCAATGTATACATCAAAACTAATAAGACAGTTGCCTCCTCTTCTAAACCCAAGCACAGGGCTTATATGTGGATCATCTGTCATCTTTCTCAATGTTCTGTAAACAACACTTTTTAACCCTAACACTAGAGATTTTCTTTTGCATGGACTATCTGTCTGTCTTGTCACCACACTTGTTTCCCTAACCATGAACTTTATATTGTATGGATGTCCCTTCCTTATGACATCTTACTGGTCTTCATTCTGGTCCACTGCATGTAGATTTGACCCCAACCAGGAGCCCTCGTCTGCGATTCATCACCGACGTCACCATCACCATTGATCGTCGTCATCATCACAACAACATCATCACTACCTCATGATCATCATCATCATCATCATTATTATTATTATCATCATTATTATCATCATCATTATTATCATCATCATCATTATTATCATCAATATTATTATCATCATCATTATTACCATCATCATTATTATCATCATTATCATCATCATCATCATCACCACCACGATCATCACCACATCAAATCTTTATCATCATCATCATTGGCATTGTCTTCAGAAATTTACCTCCTCCATAGGGACTCTGAATAATCTTCCTGATGACACACCTTTGTTCCCCTTCGCTCTGTTCAACCAAAATAAATTTTGAATCCCACCGCTGCCACCAAATATCAGGATAGAACGGTTTAGTTTATCTATACATTGAAACTAATGAGACAAAGTCCTGTATTCTGATAGTGAGGTTTAAGTGATTTATACCAGGTTTAAGTCTTTGTCATTTATACCACTGGTTTAACTTATTTCCAGATTCTAAATAAGAATTACTGTGAGCAGAAGTGACAAAGGCCTGGGACAAAGTAAACAACCTCCATTCAAGCATTAACAAATGGACTATAAGAAACGTCCATCCTTCTCATTCTGTGGCAAAATTTTGAGTAGCACCTGAAACTTTCTTTTGTTATCCTTAAGCTATTGTGAATGCTTGAATTGAGTTACTTACTTTTTGTCCCCCTCCTTTGTCCTTTGTGCTTACAGTGAATTTCCCAGGTGTGGATTAAGGTAGAACCACTATCGGAATACGGGCCAATGTGTTGATTCCATTGGTTGTATTGCATGGTCAACTATTACTAATTGGCATGATCATAACACTCTCCTTCATACTGTAAAACAAATATTTCAGTCCGTAAACAGTTAGTTCCCTTGTTCTATCAGGAATAAGTTATATCAGGGTAAAGAAGCAAAGGAATGAAATAAAAAACAGAGACATCCATACACGGTGAACAGATGGACAAAGGATTTGGCCAAAGTAAACACTTTCTTTCAAGCATTCACAATAGCTAGATTAATGCAAAACAGATGCTCACCCCTCTTATTGTGCAGGGAAATGTCAAACAATGAACAGGGAAGATGCTTTCTTTTGTGTTTATGAAGCCATTGTTAAAGCCAGAATGAAGTTGTTTACTTTGTCCAAAATCCTTTGTTCATTCTGCTCATGATGATAACAACATTGTTATATTGGGAATTNTTCTCACATCCAATACCATGATAACAATACTTGGCAGTATCATAACCTAATACTCTATCATATTACTTGTATCATAACACTCTAGTTTTATAATACTGTAAGACATTATTATAATTGGGTCCCTTAGACTATGAGACTAAACTCCCTTGTTATATCTGGGGGGTATTTCATCTGTTTCATTTGTCGCAGAGACAATTAGTCAGCGCTGACAAATTCTTTGATTGTGAATGGATGAAAAGCACTATCGCTGACAGTTGCAATGGGAACTGACGGAAAGTGACTCCTTGAAGCTGCAACAAATCTTGATGAAACACCTCCCATGAGTCTTGTGATATCCAACACAACGATAATACCGCATGATAGTGTCATAACTCTCTAGTTTCATAATACAGTAAAACCTTATTATAATTAGGTCCTTTAGACCACGGTAATAAACTTCTTTTGATATCGAACGTCACTGTAATGAGATGCCACTGTACAGCTGCCTATTGTCACCGATTCTTTTGTGTGTACCCCTCGTCTAGGATACCTGGTGACATAGGCGGCCTGAAGCAGAGCGAGGGCATCACACTAATAGATGATGAAGGAGATGATGATGAGAGAAATTCAGCAGGGTCTAAGCGGGAAAAAAGACACTCTTTTCCAGACACTTGCCCATTGTGCTCAACCGAATGGAGATCAAGAACAGAAAGAACCGCTCATATACAGACCCATCTTCCCATGAATGAAGGGCCAGAAGCGATCAAAGCGGCCATTAGATCCATGAAAAGGACAATCAAGAACCAATATATCAGTAGAATCGGTTGGTGCGATATCTGCAACAAGTTCTGCCCACACTTGACCGTGCATCTATGCAATTTCCACAGCAAGCGATCATTTGATGCGCATGGAATATGCAGAGACTGGGAGTACACAAGTTGCGGAAAAAGTTGGAGAAAATTCACCTATCCTGGCATTTGTCCTCTGTGCTCAACTGAATGGAAATCAGAAACAGAACGAATCACACATACCCAGACGCATCTCCCGCTGGACAAACCTGTGGACGATATCCAAGAAGCAATGGACTCCTTAGGCAAACAGATCGGTCCGCATTACTTCAAGACAATGGGTATCTGTGGAATATGCAACCAATTTCGAGCTCAGTTACGATCACACATTTACAACTGCCATATAGTGGACCGTGATGGTAAGGATAAGGTCCTCTGTCCGCAGTGCGGCAAGTTGTGCCTGAATAATGCTATATTCAGACAACACTTTGAGTACCATCATACAGTAGTGCATGAAGACGACTACTTTCAGTGTCCAAAATGCCCTTCTAGGTTTAAGTTAAAGCAATTTCTTCAGAACCACATAGCTAATGTCCATTCCACAGAAAAACACGAATGCCTTGTTTGCAATAAGGTCTTCAAGATTAAACCCCATCTCAAACGGCATGAAGTGATCCACAGCAAGGTGAAACCGTTTAAGTGTGATCAATGTGAACTATCCTTCACGCAGAAACCCAATCTGAAAATTCACATGCGTCAACACACAGGTGAAAAGCCCTATGCCTGCGACATGTGTGAGAGAGCATTCACAAACAAGATAAGCCTGAAGACGCATCAGAAGAAGGCACATGGCGTCGATTGGTGGAAGGAGCAGGAAGCAAAGAAGAAGAAATACTCGAAACCAGCTGAGGAAAATGATGGGAATTAATGATTGATTCAAAGGTAACCACCCATGAAATGTGCAGGAAATGAGATTCTGCACAATGTTTGTGGCACATTTGAGGCTGTATACAAATGTATTAGAGCATTGCAGCTATACCTACGTTGAATCTGTTGGGAATGAAGAAACAGCTGTGACTTAGAGAAAATTGAACTTATGACGATTGCAAACAATTAAATATAAAGGGGAAAGATACCTTTGACTTTGCCTATTATTCAACTCAGGTAAAGTCAACTGTATTTTGTGCTGCTATCTTCAAGGAGGCGGAATAGTAATTTGGATAATCTAAAATCTAGCTTTTTGTTAACGTCTCAGGCAACGTACACCTCTAGAATTGTCCAACATCCCTCTTGACTGACTTTGAACTTATACTGAATTACATGTTTGTTGGTAACTCCATGACCCCCACCTTGGTTTATTTTAAAAACTATTCATGCCTGAGCGGATTGGTCAGTTTTGCTCAAAGTACATTCAGAGGAATTCTCTTATTCCGCATTCAGCTTACAGTTATGTCCAGAAGAGAAAGCTACCTGTTTTCCTAATACAGATACTACATGCAAACAGGTCAACTGTAGCTTTCATCTCTGGTATTAATCGTACTGGAATCACATGACCTTTTGTTTCTTTAACCCATTCAGGACAGGAATTATTTTACAACAAATTCAATCACAAAAATCACTAAAAAAATCTCTTTTTAGAATGTTTCTATTAAAAATTATGTTACTATATGGAATCTTCTTTGTCAAAAAAAAAAATAAAAAAAAAAAAAATAACAAATTAAAAAGAAAAAAGAAAATTTAAAAAAAATTAAAAAATAACAAAAAAAAAAATTAAAAACAATTTAAAAAATAAAAAAAATTTAAATTTAAAAAATAAAAAAAAACAAACAAAAATAGAAAAAAAAAAAAAAAAGAAAAAAAAAAATAAAATTTTTTTTTTCTCTTTCTGCTCATACATCAGGTATATTTTTAAGAGCACTACATCAAAAGTTACTGTACCAAAACACAAAACATTTTCTAACGTCATAAAAGGGTTAACCTTGATTCTTTAACTTGTCAACTTACACAAACAAAATGGCTACCAACATGGAGAACTCTCCCTTCACTTTGTACATAAAAGTTCACATTTTGTTCCTAAAGTAGATAAAGAATCAACAAGACAGAACTCTTTTGCTCTTAATAGAGCTCATCAGTGCAGCTCACAGTGAAATCACAAATTCTTTCTGTTGTATCTTATCCCTCTTCACATCTGAAATACTATCTGTATTATTAATATTATTATTATTTGTCAATTCCTTCCAAATTGTTGCTTTAACTACCAAGCTTACCCCTTTGCCAGAACACAGCACTATATGGACTTGTATCGATGATATGTAAAGCTTGTCATATCCCCTAAAATTCACCTTGTTTTATCAATGATATTCATATTATGATATTGGACTCTTTGCCATTTTGAGATTTTCTACATTTACTTCAAGGAATAATTTCCCTGGTGTCGCAATGTGCTATGCATGTAAGCATTATTGCTACATGATGATTTGTATAGCAACTTTTCTTCATAGAACTGTACAATACATGTATGTCGTTAGAAATGATTCCTCATTATATAAAGCTGCCTTTCAATTGTGAAAATTAAAATTATTTCCTGTACCAGTAGCAACTTTGTCAAGCTTAGTGTTTATTGCTACAAATGCTTGCAGCACCCTTAAAACTGTGTGATTGGATTTTAAATAACTTGTGTGCAAATACAGGGATGTCAACCTTCAGTTTCATGATATGAATGACGATATATATCAAAATGTGAATTACTGAACAGCTAATCAAAATATTCCCTCATGCGAGGAAGAATCTTTATAAATACCGTATGATTTTTCTCATAAAAATATGTCTTTTTGGTAATTGCAGGATCAATTAATCTAAGTTTTGTTATTCTTACAGGCAGAAAAGCTAATTGTTCCTGGAATATCCATGAGGATTGAAATTAAAATATGAATAACTAAACTGCTGAACCACATTTTTTCTACTTACTGAATATTATTGTTCTTTCGTTATTGCAGGTTTGCATCTGAAGCGGAGGGGAATGATTGGGATGGAAGCGTCTTTGAAAGTGACGACCAGTCCGGCAACAATGAAGACATGGAGGAAAAGCTTGAAGATCAGTCTCAAAGACCACCATCCAAACCCAATTTCCCGGACACCTGCCCATTGTGTTTGGCTGAATGGAACTCTAAAGCAGAGAGAATCAGTCATCTTGAGGCACATCTGCCTTTAGACGAAGCTCCAGAAACGATTCAAGCGGCTGTAGAATCGCTGAAGAGGAGGATCAGGAAGAAGTATACATGTGGCATGGGATGGTGTGTTGCATGCCAGAAGCTCTTCCTTCACATAAATCCGCATATGAAGAATATTCATGAGGACCTAAAAGCACCCCTGGGGAACTCCAGCAAGGGAAAGTCAGAGGATAAGAGGAGTAGAAATTCTGCGAAATTGACAGAGAATAAGGACAGCAAAGCACCACTTAGCAAACCCACTGATGGAAATCTAATGGAAAGAAAATTGGAGGAGGGGAGTAGTGTTCAAACTTCAGCAAAATCTAGCGAGAATGATTTTTCAGATGTGTGTCCGCTATGTTCTGTAAATTTGGAATCTAAGGCGGAAGGGACCAAGCATATCTGGTCACACATTCAAAGATATCAAGGTACGGAACAAGTTCGTGAGGTCATCGAATCGATCGAGAGCCGAATTGGAAAGGCATATACGGAGATGATAGGGTGGTGCGAGGTGTGCAAGAAGTTCTGTTCCAACCTTGCCCGACATACGTACGCCAGCCATAAAAGGCCAAAGAAACCATTAGGTAAGACCCTATGTACGGAATGCGGGATGATGGTCAACAACATTGCTTTCAAACGGCACTTCGACGTCCACCACAAAGAGATCCGCGAAGCCGACTACGTCCAATGTCCGAAGTGTCCGGCGAGGTTCAAATACAGAGAATACCTTCATAATCACACAAGGAATGTCCACGTCGAGAGAAACTTACGATGCGCCACGTGCGACAAAACCTTCAAGAGTGGGCGTAAGCTTAAACGGCATGAGATGATTCATAGTAGCGTTAAGAAGTTCCCGTGTACCGTATGCAATCAGTCGTTCACCCAGCGCAGCAATCTCACTGTTCATATGAGACAGCATACTGGAGCAAAGCCGTATGCGTGCGACGTGTGTGAGAAAGCGTTTGCAAATAATATCTGTTTGAAGAACCATAAGAAAAAAGAGCATGGGATCGATTGGTGGAAAGAGAGGGATTCATTGAATAAGGAGGGTGCAAAGTCAAAGAGTAGCAAAAAGTCCAAATAAATAGTTTTAAATTTCACGAATAATATCTGTTTGAAGAATCATAAGAAAAAAGAGCATGGGATCGATTGGTGGAAAGAAAAGGAGTCGTTAAATCAGAAAGATGCGAAGCCAAAAGTAGCAAGGATTCTAAATAGAAAGTATAAAAGCGCAAGTAAAGTTTTGTGTATATATTTTTATGATTCTATTGTCAAATCTCAGAAAATTACCTCGCATGCGACAAGACGCAGGAGAGTTAAGCCCTATGCGTGTGACGTTTGCGAGAAAGCATTCACGACTAATAACTGGTTGAATAACCATAAGGAGAGAGAACATGGGATAAATTGGTGGAAAAGTCGTTGAATAAGGAGGGTGCTGAGCCAAAGAGCAGCTCGAAGTCTAAATAGATAGCATTAAAACTAGAGTAAAATTTGTATGTATACCTTTTCATTATTTGATTTTCAAATCACGGTAATAATCTGGCATGAGACAGCTCACTGGAGTGAAGCCCCGTGTGTGTGACGTTTGCAAGAAAGCGTTCACAAATAATAAAGAGAAAGAACATTGGATCGATTGGTGGAAAGAGAGGGAGTCGTTGAATAAGGAAGGTGCTAAGCCAAAGAATAGCAAATAGTCTAGATAGATAGTATTAAATTTCAAGTAAGTATTAAAGGAGAAAGAAAATGGGATCAATTGATGGAAAGAGAGGGAATCGTTGAATAAGAAAGATGCTAAACCAAAAAGTAGCAAGAAGTCTTAAGTAAATACTCTATATGCTGGGATTTTTGCGGTGGTTTTATTTTCACTGATTTCACAATTTTGACCTTGCAAAAATTTCCACTCTGTATGATGCATTAGTGCACTGTCAAAAACATGAAAATAACAACACACCAATATGTCAAATTGGTCCAATATCGTGAAAATATCTCTACACTAATATTGGCTTATACAGTAGTATTAAATTTTCATGAAGCCCACATTTATTTTAGCTAAAACCAAAGCATTAGACTTGTTAATCATAATGTTGACACCTGAAAAGTATTCGGAGACTAGTTCTTGTCATAGTGTTGAATTAAACTGATGAAAATATTTCTATTTTACAGTCAAACCTGTGTCAGCAACCATATGTCTATAGTGACCACCTAATGAAAATGTGTGTTATATAGCCTGTCTATAGTGCCCACCTAAATTGGTTCCCCTATGACGAAAATGTGTGTGATTGAACCTAAATATAAAGGCCACCTGTCTACAGTGGCAACCTAGATTGGTTCCCTACAAATGAAAATGTGTGTAATCGAATCTTTCTACAGGGGCGACCTGTCTATAGTGGCCACTTTTTATGTTTCCCATAGGTGAATAGACAGGTTTGACTGTACAATCCTACATATACATGTACTAAGAATTTAAAAGCAAAATATTTTATTCCTCATCGGTGCAAGGAATGGTTTTTCTTTACACATATTATTAGCAGCTCTGCACATTGAGAAACATTTTCAACACTTTTCTGTATAATGCTATGTGAAAAAGTTGCTACAGAAAACATATTTTGTATAGCAATCATGCTAAAATGCATAGCAAATTGGTATGCGATTCCAGGAATATTGTTACCTGCAGTGTGTGATGATTTGTTACTTATCAGCAGGCAATCTAGTTTGCAAGCACATACCCTAGACTTTTGGTGTGTGCATGTACAGAGCATGATACAGGGTATGCATATTGTGTGACTACATCACACACACACATCACACAGCGTTGCTCTGCACACCCTGTATCACACTGTGTGTGTGCGCACAACGAAACCTAAGGGTCTGTTCTGGCAGACTACAAGCAATCTGTGTTAGAAAAACACTCTGGTTTTTGCAGTGTACTGAGATACAGAATCAATGGTTAATTAAATCCTTGTTTTTACTATGTATTAATAGTTATGTAACTCAAATAGTGATGTGAAGATACATTTTCAAGTGTTTTTCTAACTTACTTGTGTTATACTTTCAAAAATGTTTTCCTAAACAGTGGAAACTCAGTATAATGAGGGGCTTGGGACCATCAAAAATACCTTGTTGTTGCAGTAATCTCTTTATAGCAGAGTTAAAATCAATAAGTTATAAAGAGCTTGGACCAGAACTTTTACCTCTTTTTATCAGGAATTTTGTTATATCAGATCCCTTTATACCGAGTTTCAACTGTACTTGTACTTGATTATATTACAATGGAAACTCTCAATAGAAAGAGGTAATTATCTTGTCCTGCTGTTTATAGCCTTACTAGAGGCAACTCTGCATGAGTTTAAATTCTTCAGATCACTCAAATCTATTTGAATTGGAAGTGGTAAATAACACTGGTTTTATATGATTTGTTTTTGTTTATATCAATTTCTAAAAGGCAATAATTGCACAAGACAGGTTCGACTGAAGCAGAGTTGTCTGTGTTTTGATTGTACAAAGCACCTCATATTGAGTTTCCACTTTAGTAGGAATAGAATGGTAGTACAGTCAAACCTCGATATAACAAGGTCCTTGGGACCAGAGAAATATCTCTTTATATCGAAACCTTGTTTTATCAGGGCCAAAATAAAATGAAATAAAAAAAGATGGGACCAGAAAAACTACCTTGTTATGAACGAGATCTCGTTATATCAGAGCTCTTTATAACAGGTTGGACTGTACTAGTAGTCATGATATCATACATTAGAATTAGTGATAGAAGTAGTAGTAGAAGCAGTGATAGTACAGTCTAACCTCGTTATAACAAGGTCGTTGGGACCAGAGGAATTACCTCTTTATAATTGAAACCTTGTTATATGAGGGTCAAAATACAAAAAAATACAAAGAGATGGGACCAGGAAAATTACCTTGTTATAACGAGAGCTCGTTATATCAGTGCTCTTTATAATGAGGTTTGACTGTACTAGTACTCATATCATATCATACAGTAGGATTAGTGATAGAAGTAGTAGTAGAAGGAGTGATAGTAGTAGTAAACGTAGTAGCAGTTGCAGCAGCAGTAGTAGTAAACTTAATTGTGTAACTTCTTTAGCTGAAGTATAGTATGTTACAGAATTAAAGTTTATGGTTTTCCCTGTTATATATTCAAAACAGGAATACCTGGAATGTTGCAAAAAATGCAGAGATGAAAACCTTTCCTGAGACTAGAAATGAGAATTTGACTCACCTAACAGCTCAGCCAAGTATTTTCTCATGAGAGAAAGCATTTGATTCATGTTATCATGCTTGCTCTTATGAGAAAATGTAGGGTTCAGCTGTTTGGTATTTCACATAATTTCTGTCCTTATAATATTCCTGAAAGGTTGGCATCGCCGTAAATGGTATATGACAACTGAAAGATAAGAAATCTTCAAAATGAATTATTTAAACATTGGCAACTATACTTACAGGGCCCGTATTCTGAAAACTGTGTTATCTTATGTGTTAAGAAAAAATGTGTTAACTGCCATAACAACGCCTAATTGCACGCTCTCATTGGTGGGTGCGCAGAAGTCCCACCAACCTTCGCGCAAGCTCAGTCAACAGTGCGCAAATTTTAACCAATGGCGCGTTGTAATTTTGATTGTTATGACAATTAACATATGTTAGCTAACATAGGAGATAACACAGTTTTCAGAATTCGGGCCCAGGTTTTTGTTCATGGAAGAGCAACTGTGAGATGCAATCCTTTTCATCCTTCATCAAAATGAAGTACAGTCTAACCTCGTTATAACAAGGTCGTTGGAACCAGAGGAATTACCTCTTTATATTGAAACCTTGTTATATCAGGGTTAAAATACAATATAATACAAAGAGTTGGGACCAGGAAAATTACCTTGTTATAACGAGAGCTCGTTATATCAGTGCTCTTTATAACGAGGTTTGCCTGTACTGCATTTAATTGCTTAGCACAGTGCACTGGCTTATGTGTAGGCAGGTTTACTATGAGATAAAATTCTGTGTTCTTGATGTACAATGGTTGTTCTGACAGCGCGAAGCTTGCCCAAGGCTTGCCTGCCTTAGCAACAACTAATGTATGCAAACTGGATTCAAAGCATTGTAGTTCAATAGTTTTTAAGGAATACTAGGTAGCTACATTCATTGGCAAGAAGCGTGCATAAATCTAAATCTATTGGTAGTAAACTGACCTATTTGTTGGCTACTAAATGCAAATGAACCCCCTCCCCTCAAACCTCATCTAAGAGGTGTTTTTATGATATAAAACTTTTGACCTACACATTCAAATTTCAAAGTAACTACAGATTGAAGAAACATTCAATAGCCAATAAATGTATGGTAAACGTAGACAAGTCTGATGGATTATGTAGTCCAAATACACTGTATTATGTAATGTTGCAGTATGCTATGCAATTAAGTATTGAATTGAGTTATGACAGAATATATTTCTTGCAGATTCTTATTCAGTATATCAATTTTTATTTGCAGTGTAAATTAGTTTTTTATGGAGAGATACCAACCGTTCCACCATTTCACGAGGTTTACAGTGGAAACTCGGTATAAAGAGATCTGATATACAATATTCCTGATATAAAGAGGTAGAGGTAATAGTTTGGTCCCAGCTCTTTATAATTTATTGGTTGTTTAAACATGCGACAGTGGACTCTCGTTATAATGAGGTCCTTGGGACCAGAGAAATATGCTCGTTATAATGAAACCTTGTTATATCAGAGTTACAAAAACGATACAATACAAAGGGAATTTACAATTTGGAACCACAAAAATTCCCTTGTTATAATGAAACCTTTTTATATCAGTGCTCGTTATAGTGTGAGTCCACTGTATAACAATATTACTGATATTTTTGATGGTCCCAAGTACCTCGTTATACTGAGTTTCCACTGTAAATCCAGTCTTTCATTACAACTGAATGACTGAGAGTATGTTAATTGCAATGTTTTCTCTCACTTTTGTTCAGCTGTTGAGTGAAAAATTTTAGTAAAATCGAACTATCCGTTCAAAAGTTGTCAATTTTCAAATTCACAGAGATACATCGCTCGCTGTCTGACATGACGTCACAGATTCCATTAATGTTGCTGACCACACAGATCCCCATTGACGGCAGGAATTGTCATATCTTTGTGGCTTTAAATTTTGTTTGAATTTGCTCAAATTTTCAGTTTGTTGATCTGACTTGTCTTCATTCACTGAGAGCATGATGATTCCAGGGGTTGGTTCCCCTCTAATTTCAATTTCAAGGCTTCTTTATTCGATTGTAAAAAATCACATTAAAAATGACAAATATAACATTGAATACAAAAATATACATCGAAAGAAGAAATATACACTGACCATTACAAAAAGACAAAAATAACAAATGGCAAGGGCGGCACTGCAGGGCGGTGGTTGGAGAGGCACCAGCCAACTTTCCCTATAAAAAAGCAAAACCCAAGACTCTGAGCGAACACACCCAGTCAAAAATCACATAACACAAAGCACGCAAACCACATCACCCCACAATCATCACCACCACACACATTCTCCTCTCCCTNCTCCATACACAAACAAACACACACAACACACACATGCATAAGCACAGAAACACGCTCATATTCTTGAGCTAGCAAGGGACCATCAACCAGCGCCTCCCCTCCATCGATCCTGCAGTACCTCACAATGTTTGATCAAGCTGTACATGAAACAATCTAATCTTTACCTCATGCATATTGCAGAATGGTCGGTATCTCTATACTTGATTGACAATGGGATGTAGTGTTAACTCAAGAACAAACAAATCAAAATAAGAACAAGAATGGAACCTCTGAAATCTCTTTATATTAATTATCAATATTGACATGGCCATGCCAATTTTCATTTATTGGCAACTCACAACATAAAATACACTTATAGTCACTCAAATTTACTATAACATTTAAACAATCACAATCGTCATTTAATTTAGTAGCATGAAATTATGTTTCCTGTTTTGAAAATTGACCAGAAACCTTCATGATATTTTTTACATGCTTTCCAAGTGGTTTCCTCGAAATACTTGATTCTATTTATTCAACCAACTGGAAATCTTTTAAACCAGGGCCAAAATCCTGATATTATTTTCAACACTTTTTTAGGCAGTGTTTGATAGTTGCTATTGATCGCAAGCTGCAGTTGATCATGCACGTCTTGTCAAAAGCACAGTGACAGTGCTCGAAGGAAAATACGCATTCCAATACTAAAGCATTTACTTGCTTGTGCTATTTTATTTTCTGAGGTTGGTAATTTACACTTGTTAAGTTTGTTACACTTTCATTTAACCTGAACTGATGTAGAATACAATGTATGTTCTGAAGATTCTATATTGTGACAAAAATTTAAGCAAGAAACAATTTTGCTGATCCGATTATGTATGCAAAATACCTCAACAAGACTATGTTTGTCCAAATCAAGCCACTGCCCATTATATGTTGTTGACACAAGATCTTCACTTTAAAAATTATACACATCATAGCCTCGTTCAACATGGAAGATATATTGTTACACAATTAGAAAAAACTCTAATGCAAAATTGCTGTAAACCTACATCCTAATTTTCAGACAAATTTCTCCCAAATTTCTAGAAAAAAAATCTTTAAGGTTGGTTACATTCACTTAAAGACATTTTCAAAACTGATTTAACTTCAAATTATATTTCAACTTAAAACTTGCATGCAGCATATGAGGTATATTTATGAATGTTTAGCGCATCGGACACCATACGACCGACTTACAATCCAATTTCTGAAGAAAGCATAATCATATCTCTTAGACATATATGTTAACACATAGAAGATATGTGATTGAGATTCGGAATACAGTCAAACCTTGCTATATCAAAGTACTTGGGACCCGAGAAATTATCTCTTCATATAGACCAGGAAAACTACTTTGTTATAACGAGATCTTGTTATATCAATGCTCTCTATAATGACGTTGGACTGTAATTGTAAAATCATGAAAATTGTATAATGCAAACTTTACTTTCTCATCAGAAGGATAACCAAATAGGCTCCATGTCACAAGGAAGGCGGAGTGGCCATAAGATCTACGATCTGAAACTGGTTATCTTTAAATCCAGTATAGAGCAGATTAACAAATTGAGACCATATGTTTAGGATTCATACGAGATGTCTGAACAAGATTCAGGTAGATTTTATTTGTCAAAATGCCCATACTCTGGTAACTCTGCATAAAGTAAAATCTCTTCAGGACCATAACATTTTCTTTTACTTAAGAAAAACTTGAATTACAAGAGGTAACTAAAACAGGGTTTGTATGGTTTGTTAAAAAGTTACTTTGACTTAGGTGATTATACGACTCAGGGGGTATTGCTACAAAGTTGCAATTGATCGCAAATCAGTTGCTAATTGTAACGCGCATACATAACATACATAACACACATAACACTTATGAAACACGTGTTTTGATTTGTGCTTGCTGATCAAAATGCAATTGATCGTAACTTTGAGGCAAGACCCCCATAGAGAAGTTCGACTTGGGCTGCGGGGACTGTAGAATGCTAATATGATTTATTTCTCAAATCTGATCATAAGCCGGTCGTAAGGTGTGCAGTTGGCTTCATTCTCTTACCCGTCTAAAAAAAACTATAGAGTGGCGCATATTAGCATCAGCAAGTATATGATAAAACTTAGATTATGACATTTGAAAGGCAAATTCATCAACTCCTTATTGTCTCCTATTGTCGCAAATTTGTGCTTTCCGTCAAGGCTTCACGCCACAATTGAGTTACAAAAACATTTCACTTGTTAAGCAAAATTGCGCAATGCATTGACAAACTTATTTTTTAATGCATCTTGCAAAGGGCTCTGGCAAGACTTTTTGAATTAAGCTATGAGAAACCCTTACAAATTGGGAAAGTTGATAAACACTGCATAGGACTTCTCTAAACAGAGTTTGAGAGGATACGTACAGCTGTATACAGTCAACCTCATTATAAAGAGCACTGATATAACAAGCTCTTGTTATGACAAGGTAATTTTCCAGGTCCAATCTCATAGTATTTTATTGTATTTAAGCCCTGATATAACAAGGTTTCAATAAAAAGAGGTTAATTTTTCTGGTCCCAACGACCTTGTTATAACAAGGTTAGACTGTATATACACGTCTACAAGAGGTATTGATCATCATACACCAACATGCCCAGCCCCTTATTGGATACACATTAATTTTGTGGGGGTTCTTACAAATTTTGTAATTAAGGATTGGACCAACAAAATTTATCCCTTTCAGAGAGAAAGTTTGAATTAAGCCTGTACCTACACATTACAAACATAAGCAAGATGTGTGCATTAGGCAATGGTGTGAACTGTTACGGAATATGCATGTTATAAATCAAATGTGACTCGCCAAACAGCCGAGCCAATTATTTCTTCAGAAGAGAAAGCATATGGGTAATAGTATCATGCTATCTATCATGAGAAAATATTTGGTTCAGCTATTTAATGAAACACATTTTAATTTCTACCCTTAATCATGTTTTCGAGCAGTTGGCTTCTCTGCATTTTGTATGGCATTGTTAGTCTGCATAGAGCCCCAGATTGACAACCACATACATGTACACAATTATTTGACAGACAATAAAGCTAGAAAAGCTAGTTGCACATGACTGTAACCACTCATCCAAGTGATCAACAAAATTACTTTTACTTTTGAGGGTTGTTTGTCTTGAGCAGTGTTGAATGTGTTTAGCTTTCTTCTGGCATACTAATTATTACATCCATAGGATGTGTCAAATTTGCCCTACACAATGTGTGCACATCATACACTCCCTTTGGATCATTCCAGAGCGGTGTTTCATGAAGTTACAAATGACTTTGAGAACGACTTTACGCAGAACTGGTATCAGTTCTTGTGCTGAATGATCAAGAATCTACATGTACTCCAGTCTTTCGTAAAGCCGTGCGTTACTTGGTGAAACAGCGCCCGGATAACAGACCAGCCCATTGCACACACTACCACCGGCTTGTGTTCCCATTTCAGAAGTGAAGCATTCAAACAAATAACTCTTTGATTGAGGTTTTTCTATTCAGATTCATGATGAATTTAAAAAATTGGCGTAATACAGTAAAACCTCTTTATAACGAGGTCCTTGGGACCGTGAAAATTACCTTGCTATATCAGGTTTCTCACAATATCAGGGTAAAAAACCAAAGAACTATAATAATATCACCTTGTTGTAACAGGTATCTTGCTATATCCGACCTCTTTATAATGGAGTTCCACTGTACAAGCTTTCTCCTTGGAAGGAACATCAAATCAACTCCAAGTCATAAGGAAGTCAGAGCAGTTGGAACAATATCAAGACTGTCCAAGTTTTTAAACTTGCTTGTCCTATATATCCGGTATAAAGCTGATTAACACATTGAAATAATGTGTTCAGTATTCAAATAAGTTTTTTTTTTAGATCAGCTACATTCTATTTGTCAAAATGCTTATAATGAATGTAGCTATGATTGCTTTTCCAAGTCAGATTGTAAGTTGGTAGTTTATTGTTTGGGATATGAACAACATGAGCATGACAGACAAGAGACTTGACATAATAAACAAATTTCAACAAAGCATATATCTCCGTGAGCCCCAGTCACATAGCCCGGAAGCAATAGGATTCAACATTTACTCTATGTTCGGAGGCAGTTTAAGGGAAACCTACCCCTGGGATTATCGTGCTCTCATTGAATGAAGAAAAATCAGATGAACGAGCTGTGAAAATTTGAGGAAAATCGGACAACCCGTTCAAAAGTTATGCCTTTTCAAAGTCACAGAGATATGGCGATCCCTACCGCTCATGGGGATCCGTGCGATCGGCAAATTCGACGGAATCCGTGACGTCATGTCGGACAACTCCTCATTCACTATGTATACAAATTTTCACATTTTCTCCTTTTTTTCGGAAAAGTCAACAAAATGCCAATTTTCGATTGGGTATAGTATTTCTGCATTGATTCTGCATGTGTTTTGAGAAGAATGATGTTGCAACCTTGCTCTAAATTTTACATTAATCCATTTTTAAAAATTCTATGTACAAAGTGAATGAGAAGTTGTCCGA
>BQKZ01002075.1:41523-57679 GCA_036244855.1 Temnopleurus reevesii
TCTCTGCCATTATACATTTTCTTGCAAAACACTTTGGCACATATTATTTATTCATAGTTCTGAACATTCTTCTCACATTTTGTGCGATTCTGTGAACATTCGTTTTATTTTTTTAACAAATACCAGAATATATCTTTAAGAATAGTCATGAAACCAAATTCCGGATTTATTGTTTGCTAATCTATAGTTGCTATGCTGAATTTTTCACATGAAATGCTAGAATATTCACAAATGTAAATATGTGCTTGAATAAATATTGTGTTTGGGGCCAAACACGCACAAAATTTAACCTTGTGAAAAGTAATCATTTACAACCAGGGATGTTTTTCATCAAGCTGTTGGTAGATGTATGCACAACTCTATGAATGACTTGTAACCATTTACTGCACTTACTGATAACCCCCGCCACTTAATCAGACCTAAGAAAGAGTAGAATCGTGCATAGATCTAAGAACATCTTAATGAAACACTCTCATTATTATCTTTAGTGCAACTCTAATCTGGGGGTGTGCGTATCACAAGCTTTGCTTTTTCCAGCACATCCCTCCATTTCATAATCATAAAAGCTTGGTCATTTAAATCAACCCTGAATCTGTAAACAATTATCCTGCATATATTTGTATACAAGTTTCCTTTGTAATTTTGTTTTCATTTAAGTTTACTCGATACTGTTCACACTTATTTTTGTTATATTGTATGTTTTTTAAATGGCAATAAATAAATCAAATCAAATTAAATAGAAGTAAAAGAGAGAAAGCTTTTTCACCTTCATATCCGGAGGGGCATAATGGAGAGCATGACGTAGACAGTCCAAAGCATTCTCGGACTTTCCTTCTATCCGCCAATAGAGAGCAGCCATGTTGGTCGCTACCCAAGACTCAGGATCCTGTGAAGATAAAGAGAGAATGTCAGTTTTAGAGCATACAGCAAATCTATCTATTGATTTTGTTTTTCTTTAACAGGGTAACAGTTTAACCCGATATCTATAAGTAGGGAAGGGGGGAATAATGACCCCACCTTCCTTGACGTTTGGCCGTGCCATGCCGCTGAATTTTTTTCTGCGCTCTGCCTCATTGCGATTTTTTTTCCCCTCCAAATCTCATGCAAATTCTGTAGAGACAAAATTTGCAAAAATTGGGAATGCAATCTTGACATTATGCATGTTTGAATATCTATTCGCTTACTGTTATTGATTGAAAAAAAAAACAGAACTTCTAGTTCTTTTGTAACTATAACCTTGCTTAGGCTCTGTATTCCGAATTGTACTTTAAACTCGATTGTGACTATGTGTGCTGATGTTATCAAATAGATTAATTCAAATTCAAATTCAACTTTAAATCCAATAGCTACTTACTTTCTGCAGCAGTTTTGCAATCCTACAATCCTACAATCCTACAAAAGTATTTTGTTTCTCTCTGTAACAGTGTATTCATAATTGGAGTGTTGTGTCTAATATGTATCATGGACATGGTTGCTATTACTAAATAAATGAATTCAAATTCATTCAAATTTCAATCCAATAGCTACTTACCTTTTGTAAGAGTTTTGCAATCCTAGTGCCAACCTCATCATGGCTCATGTACCCACCGTTGATAAACTGGATTACCTACATGAGAGCAAAAATGATAGGAATGTCAACTCAATTGAGCCAGCATAGTCGCTTCAGATATGATAAATGGTTCATCAAATTGGCTTCATTGATCAACTGGATCACCTATATAAAAGAGGCATAATAAATAGGAGTAGAAGTCATGATAATAATAACACAAACTCAATAATGAAACCTTAATTGCTCATTTCAGTAAATTTATCAAGACAATAATAAATAGATGGGGAGTTTTAAAATGCCTACGAATCAATGTAAATCAATCTATGTTTGATGCAAACACTTAATCTTATTTCACATATATATTTTCTTTCCTCAATTGTAATCAATCCATCAATAAATTTCTGTTTGACTCGTTAATTTGCTTAAGATAATATACATGATTGTACAGAATTGTCTTCCTCTTCATATAAACAAAATATTGATTTCTTATGTAAATGAACTTTATTCAGCTAAGTTAGTCACTTCAGTTATTGAAATCATTTCTCCGAGTGGGTAATATAATAACACAGAATCTTAATCATTTTCCAAATTTATTTGATTCAGGCATGCACGCATACAACAATGAACATTGCTACTCCGTGGGAGTATTCCAGCAGGGTACTTACAGGCACTACTTCAAACTGGTCCTCATTTACACAATTTGGATGAATTCTTGCCGATGTAAACTAACATCAAGGGTTAGTTTAAAACTACGACTCTGTGGCTGACAGGCAAGAAACAAACTACTAGACCATGACCCTTCCCCAAGCATATTTAAAGGGGAACTACACTCAGACATTAAATTGCCAGCATTAAATGAATAAAAATAAGATTAAAAAACTGTGAAAATTTGAGCAAAATTGGATAATCCATTCAGAAGTTATGAATTTTCAAAGTTTTGATTTACACCCCTCATGGGATCCTTAAATTGGCAAACGTACAGGCACAAAATGGCTGCCAACATGGAGAACTCTCCATTCGCTTTGTACACAAAATTTCACATTTTCATCTTTTTCCAGAAAAGTTTTGTTTCTTCGGTTAGATATATTATAGCCACATCAATTCTGCAAGCATTCCAGAAAGAACGGGGTTGATTCCTCATTTGAAATATGATATTGATCCATTTTCAATCAATTTATATACAAAGTGAATGAGGAGTTCTCCATGTATGACATCACAGATTATGCTAATTAGCTATACGCATGACAATTCAAGGATGCCCAGCACAGGTGGAAATGACAACTTTGAAAATTCATAACTTTTGAACGGATTATCCAATTTTTCTCAAATTTTCACAGTTTGTTCATCTGATTTTTCTTCATTTACTGACCATACATTATTGTCTGGGAGTAATTCCCCTTTAAGTTCACGAAAGTCTCATGGGTAATTCCAAAAAAATTTGCATAATGAAAAGTTTTATTGAAAATGACGGATGTTTTCTTACCTCTTTCAGCCCTTGTTCAGCTTCATAAGTTAGGTCTCGTCTTTGCGCCATAGCTGGGATATGATCTAACGTATGCATGCTAGTTGGCAGGTCAGGATTGCAATATGGTTGTATCTCCAGCTCCTCACGCGTCAGTGGTGTGTTAAAGTCTATGTACTCGTCCAACCTGCAAAAAAATATGAATTGGGCATGTAATTATATCCACATACTTATCTACCCTACAAGAAATATAGCCAGCATGTTTTAATTGCAATATGGTTGTATCTACAACCTGCAAAATATAATAAATGTATTACAGTTGGTATCTTAATTGGGCATGTAATTTGTCTACATACTTATCTACCCTACAGGGAAAAAAGCAGCTTACAGGTATTAATTGCAAAAGGTTGTATCTCTACCCTGCAATAAATAATATGTGTATTATGGTTGCATTTTAGTGTCTGTGCCATGATATGTATGCATAGGATATGTATGCATGCCAGTCGGCAGGTCTAGATTGCAATAAGGTTGTATCTCTAGCTCCTCACGTGTCAATGGTGTGTTAAAGTCTATGTACTCATCCAACCTGCAAAAAATGGAATCAGGGAGCATTTTAGTCTACTTGCTCATCCAACATCCAAACTACAAAAAAAATCTTCTGGATGGTGTTTTACCAAGTAACAAATAAATCTGAGAATGAATGGGACTTATAGCAGGATGTACCCCGCAGATTTTGTGCTCTATTAGCCCAAGAAATGGTGCCAGACGTTAGGAAGATCTTTCTCTAAGTTTGGGATTAAATATTTCTATAGTAAGAAATCTATATAACGGTTGAGTTTCAGCTTAGCATAATCGGTTAAGATTAAGAAACAAATTTTTAATTAAAGAGAGTTGATCAGTTGTCTAACGATGTGCAAATGTAGAATGTAAGATGAATGATGTTTTGGCTGCTGTATACTGCTACTCTTCATCAGACTTCCACGAGCATAGACTATGCTGCACACATATTATATTGCCGTGGGAGTGGCCTAGAGCTATCAGGTTACCAACCATATTATTCTCAAACTGTGTTTACCTCATATCCTTAGCAGACACAGACACCCAAGTACTGTAGAAAGCTTTGAGGTTGAGTTTCCTGTATCCCGCACATTCGTCAAGTGTCGGCCAATGGCTGTCTCTCTTCCTCAGGAGCTCATTCACATCTAAATAAAATTTTTGAAGATAATGAAATATCATGAAAAGTTTTGTTCCATTTGTCTTAATTTTTTCCTGAATTTGAAAGTCCTATCCGGAAGCAGAGTCCATAGAGAAATTTAGGTCATAAAAAATGGATCGTCATAAGAATCTAGGTTGTGTTTTGTGTTGTTTTGTTATCATTTTACTGAATAGTTAATTTTTTTTGCATGACAGTCTCTCTTCCTCAAAAGATTGTTCACATCAAAGGGTTCAAAAATTAAAAAAGATATATTAAAATATGATGGGTTAAGAAAGGATATAATACAGGCATGAAAACTTCAATACATTATGCAATTATGTTATATAAGTTTGGAATGATTCTTTACAGCCCAAAGCAAGACAGTTACCTTTGACAACTGACATGAATGGAATTCTTGAGAGAAAACAATTGTGCCCAATTGCTATTAATCATTTGTCAAGTAGAAATTATATTAGTGTGGTGTTTTAATTTCTTGGGACATGATTGTGATTTGTTTGTCAACCTGCAATTGGAATATTCATTTTGTTTGTCTGTTTACTGTTCCAAGCAGGACAACAAAGTAAAAATGAAATCAATAAATGATGAACGAGTCAGTTAAATCTACTCGGAATGTTGTGTTTTTATCTTTTTTGAGCTTTTGCTCAGTCCTTTTCAGGACTACTGTATTTCTTGAAAGATAACCCCACACCACATGGTGTAACCGCAAATCTTTTTGAATGATAAACATAACCTTAACATAATAAATTGTACCTGCCTCCTGAAAGGAATTTAATAATCCATTGTAAATTAGTTTCTATGGATCTGATTTCTAAACAAAAGTGTTCATAACTTTTTACTGTGAGGATTTGTAGGCCTTTGGGATTTGTTCTCTCAGGGAAACGAGTGGATTTGTAACAATTATGTTCTGAATTACTACAGATGTCTATAAATTTTGATAATTAACAAAGACTCTGATATTTAGATTGTAGATATGTCACTTACCAACATCAGGGGCAGGTGAAGCAGGAATCTGAGGACCGAATGGTGATGAAGGCACTGAACCGGCATTGCAGGATTTATAGCTCGCCTGGATAAAGAACAGGATTCAATTTAATGCAATTGTTTATTTCTACATTCAATCTTGCTTTTCAAGTATCTAAAATCTCAATTCCATTTTATCATACATATCTTATCTTCAATAAACCATCTAAATATAATTTTGTGCTTCAAAACACTTTCAATTTCACTCTTAATTTAAATTTTGATTTCACTTGCAACTTGAATTTCTTTTCAATTTAAATTTTTACCCCAGAATTTGTAGCAAGAAAATTGGAAATAATTGTAGATAATCTGTGTTCATGCAGGAGTCGCATCAATTCAAGGAGTCATATGAAATTTAAATTCAATTTTCTATCTCAGTTTCATTCTCATCATTAGTATCATATAATTCAAATCTTAACTTCATCATCTTCTAAATTTCAAAATCCAAATGTAATTTCACATGAAATAAGAGTTCAATTTAAATTCAAATTTCTTTTTCAATCTCAATCTCAATCCAAACTCCAAAATTGATCATAACTTAAGCAGTTATAATTACATGGTTAAATGATGGGTTTGTAGTGACCCCAGGAGGTCCCTCTAAAGGTTGATTCTGACCCGTCTGCTCCCCTTGGGGTGGGCCTTGCACACAGGCAGGAACAGCTTCCATCTCTGGCTTCAAAAGGCGACCCTTGCTACTGTCCATCAGCTTCGACTTTGGAGGCTTCAAGATGAAAAAGAGAAGAAATATTGATTGATGGAGGAAACTTCTGGCCGAGGACCATCAAAATGCTCAATTTATGTAGCCCAAAAATGTGTTTGGATGCCCTCATTTTTTTTTTTTAAAGTTGATAACAATTCCTACAATTTTGCTGTGATTTTTGAGGGTCCGTTGGCTGAGGGTATTTTCTTTTGCTTAACAATAATAAGAAATTTGGAGTCAACGAGCTTGAAGAACAGAAAACCATGCTGCTAGAAATGAGGGAGGATTTTCACCTCTAAAATATGATATTTAGCGTTTTCAATAATTAAAATCCAAATCATCAGAATCAGATGACCCCAAAACACAAAACTATCCCCAATAACATCATCATTCCCATAACCACCACTGATATGAACACTACCATCATCATCATTATTATCACCACCAATAACACAAACACTACCACCATAACCACCACCACCACCACCATGATAATTATCACCATCACTACCACCATCATCACCACCAGCCCACTCACCTTATTAATATCTCCAGATGCCTTCAGAAGACATCTGATTCTTGAGTAGACTTCAAATGTGTCCTTTGAATCCATGTCCAGATTGTATGCGAGAGAGCTTTCTTGTCTAGCTTGGTGATAATCACCAATCGCTGCATACATGCAACCAAGCAGGTAGCGTGTCATGG
The DNA here is from genome assembly GCA_036244855.1 of Temnopleurus reevesii. NCBI lineage: Eukaryota > Metazoa > Echinodermata > Echinoidea > Temnopleuroida > Temnopleuridae > Temnopleurus > Temnopleurus reevesii. The sequence continues at coordinate 48,176 of BQKZ01002075.1, forward strand.
GCTGGAAGTAAAAAAAGAACATAAGTTATAGTTGCAGGTAAATCACCATCACTTGAATGCAGTAAGTGCCAAATGGTAGCCATGTTATAGCCTGGTAATAATGCACAGAGCGCTTACAAACACTATTTGTAAGCGCAACAGAAATGTTGTGCATTATTATTATGATTATTTGTATCACCGTCATAATTAACAACACTATCTTTAACAATCACTGTCATCAACAAATTTATTATCACCAACACTATCATCATAAGTACAACAATTTTTCTTATCATTATCACTTTATATACAATATCATTAGCAATATTATCATCACTATCATCATTACCATCATCATCATAATCACCATCATCATCATCATCATCATCATCATCATTACCACCACCACCACCATCATCACCATCATTGTCGCTAACATCACCACCATCATCATCAAAGCCACTACCATCACAATCACAGTCATCATCATCATCATCATCATCATCATCATCATCATCATCATCATCATCATCATCATCATCATTACCACCACCACCATCATCATCAACACCATCACCATCGCTAACATCACCACTATCATCATCATCACCATCATCATCAAAGCCAATACCATCACAATCACCATCATCATCGCCATCATCATCATCATCATCACCACCACCATCACCATCATCACCAACACTGCCCAACACTGCTACCACCACCAATATCATCATCATCCTCCCCCATCATCTCTCCTCCAATACACCCACCTTCAGGCTATCCACAGCCAGGGCCATGCCTAGAATCTGGATTGCATCTTCAAACTTCTCATGATCCACCATCACCATCGCCATGTTAGTCAGAGGAACATCCACTTTGTCATCTGGTGGCATAATCCACATCATCATCAACATCAACATCATCACTACCAGCACCATCGTCATCACCATCATCATCATCATCATCATCACCATCATCATCACCATCATTATCAGCATCATCATCATCATCACGATCATCATCACCATCATCGCTATCATCATCACCATCATCAGCAGCAGCAGCATCACCATCATCATCATCATCATCATCGTCATCACCACCACCACCATCACCAATACCAATACACCCACCTTCAGGCTATCCACAGCCAGGGCCATGCCTAGAATCTGAATCGCATCTTCAAACTTCTCATGATCCACCATCACCATCGCCATGTTGGTCAGAGGAACATCAACTTTGTCATCTGGAGCAAAGAATAAAGCCCTTCGCATGCACTCGATCGAATTAGTGTCATCGTTGTGAACACGCCAGTATATCCCAGCTGCACTGTACACCAACCAGAGATTTTTATAATTCTGCAAAAAAGAAGTCACAACATATGTTCATTTTTTTTGGCAATTGCACAATGTCTTATATTGACCAATTTATTCCAATCAATCATTTATAGATTCCAAGAAATTTTTGTGGAGTGTTGTTCAAAAGTTGCAATTGATCACAAATCAACTGCAAATCAGTTGCAAATTGTAACACGCATTTTTTATTTGCGCTGATATGCGCTTCTAACAAGACACGAATGATTTTAATTGGCGCGTACCAAATGCAACTTTTGAACAACTCCCCCTATATGTATATAGAGGAATCATTCAAAACATCTGTAAACTAGGTTTAAAGATCTTCAATGATTATTGCTAAAGAAGTGGAATCGGGTGATCAACCCATTTATGGAATTGACCAGTTTACTAGTAGATTCAAATTTATGCACATTTGTTGCACCCTAATGTAGTTGAAATCTATATGCCAGTTTACTAGTAGATTCAAATTTATGCACATTTGTTGCACCCTAATGTAGTTGAAATCTATATGCCAGTTTACTAGTAGATTCAAATTTATGCACATTTCTGTCGACCGACGTAATTACGTGGGATTATCTAAACCCGTAATGAACATTTTAATGACTTGGAATACTTGGAATCAAAATTACACACATAACTTGTTGCTATGGCCGGCAAGCCTCAGGCAAGCTTTTGGGTTGTGAAGAGCAAATTTTGATTGTACAGAGTATGCATAAAATTTGCATCTATTAGTAAACCTGCCTATTGCCCTGGTGTATAGGTTCAGGCTCTCGTATTTCAACCACATGGTCGTAGGTTTGAATCCCACTCACGGCATTAATTTCCTTCTGCAAGAAATTCATCCACATTTTGCTGCACTCAACACAGGTGAGGTGAATGGGTAGCTGGCAGGAATATTCATTCTTTGAAATGCCATGTGGGCTGGTGTATGCCGGGCTAAAGCCAGGGTAATGATAATGCAAAGCGCCTTGAGCACTCCGCAGAGTGGATACGTGTGAAATACAAATTGCATCTATTATTATTATTATTATTATTATTATTATAATTATTATTATTATTATTAAATGCAAATATTAACAATTTTCATACCGTTCTGGTGGACATGGCAAAGGCTACGCGGTAATCAAACTCACGGCCCATCAGATTCTGACCATCTAAGTACTTCCGGAACACCTGACAAAGAAATAAGACACAAAATATTGATTGACATTAATAAAGTCATGCCTGAAGGTTTGTCATTAATCTTTTTTCTGGGCTTGCTTTTGCTTTTATAGACTGTACTTGACAGGATCCAGGATTTGATAATATGAGGGGAATCAACATAAATCAGCAACCAGAGGATAACAAGGCGAAAAGACAGGAAGGACACCTCTTGTAGAAAATTCTAGACCAGTTCATATACGTGTTTATATTGTTATAAGTGGAATTTGGAGGAATTAATTTCTCGCTGAATGTTCCTTTAGCCCCCAGGATATGGTTTTAATTATTATCGCTAAAATAGTGATATATAATATTGATATCAGTATCAACACCAATATCAGCAACGCCACCAACACCAACACCAACATCATCATTATCATCCTCATTACCATCACCACCAGCATCAGCACCACCACCATCATCATCACCACCACCACCATCATCATTATCATCATCATCATCATCATCATCATCGTCATCATTACCACCATCACCACCATCACTACCATCATTATGACCACAATCATCATCACCACCACAACCATCACTATCACCAGCCTCACCTGCATGAGTTTAATGGGACATCCAACTCTTGGCAGATGAACCCTATTGGCTATTCCTTCAATGAAATCAACTTCTGTATTGCCATCGTAAAGCGGAGCTCTAGACGTACAAGACGCGGCACTGGTGCTCGGGAAGTCAGGAGGCATGTTTACATGCTTCTTCAAGGCTTCAAGACTGAACAAGAAAATAAAGAAGGGAAAAGAATTTCATAGCAATCAAAAGTAAAATTAGGATAAACAGAAACATTATTGAAGTAATCCTAACTTGTTGATCAAACCAGAAGATATCATTTTTTTTTTTCTAAATAAGTGTTATTGGTATGACCTGCTTATCCTTCTCCCTTTTCTCTTTCGTCTTTATCTTAAGATTGATTAACCTCCATTCATCATTGACGTTGTTGTTAATACTATCATTTTTATAATCATTATCTTTAGTTTCTCTTAAGTTGATTTTGTTTTTACCAAGAGATCATTTCTTTAACTCTAATTTGGTGCTACTGGAATGGCCCACTGAGCAAACTCATTCCTGCTCAAGTTAATCTCTTTCCATCCTTTCCTCCTCCTCTTTTTTCCTCTCACTGATAATCTTTCTTTGATCTCTATTGTTGCTGTTGCTTTTATCATTGTCACTATCTTTTAATTCTTTTTTTCAAAAATAGACACAATTTCTCTACCTCTCATTGAGTGCAATTGGAATGACCCGCTGAGCAAACTCTTTCCAGCTCACGTTGATCCCTTTCCATCTTGCACACTCAGAATCACTGGGATGCTCCACTTTGGCAGGACGGGGTGGCAAGGATACTTTTTCCTGAGGGATGGTGTAGGTTTTATGCTGTACAGGACCTCCTTCATTGCTCAAGTTCAGGCAATTCTTATCCTGTAGACACAACAGAAAAATACATTAGAGTTAATGCATATAACATATTATTGATTGACATTACAAAGATTTCCATTTGTGAGGATACGCCCCTCAGCACAGTTGTCCTGCTTTTGTTTGTTATCTTCCAAGGTCAGTTTCAATTTCAGTCCACTAGCTCAACTTGACTCCGTAACTGGATATGACCATCGGGTGATGTACAAGAAGTGGGCGTGTCACAGATGACTGAGCAAAAGTGAAAACTAAACTAAAATGAATAGATGGCTGTGGACGAATCAGAGCTAAATACCGTAATATATCACATCTATATCCTAAAAAAAAATCATTCACTGGCATGAAGTTCTAGCAATAGCTAGACAACCGTCTCAAAAGTTGTTTGGGATTAGATAAACTAAAATGGAAAACTAAGTGTACATAATTTACTTGCCAATATTAAAAGACGTTTCTTTGGTACGAATACAATTCTTAAAATCTAGTCTACGTACAAAGAGAAATTAAGAAAATTTACAGGAAAATGTGATAGTTGTAACTATTTTTTAAGTCTAACATGGGGTATGGATTCTTATGTTCATACCAGTATGTCCTCACTCACCCCATCAGGGAACACAACACAGTTGTTCTGAAAGCGAGACTCATCCAAGGCTTCGATCTCCTTCTCATCATCGATCGGTTGACCGTATACATCCGTCTCTGGGATCCCGTCTCTACGACACATCAGGAATTGAGTCCCTGACCCCAGCTGACTGACCTCGCAGCGAGGGTTCTCACCTGTAAGTTCAAAGGTCAAAGGTATAATAAACTAGTTTCATACAATGTGGCTTTCTTGTGTGCGTTACACAGAAAAGTGGGAATGGTATCTAAATATTGACAGTTTCCTGAGACATCGTTGGTGGCGAGAATCAATTAAAATGACAAGAATCTTTACCCATTTCTTGTAGAAAGCGGTGCTTCTGGTAGCTGAGGTTCGCTTCATACTGGTCCTCTGCCTTACGTTGGGTACTCAACATCTTCTTCTGGAGCTCCAGAAAGTATTCTTGCTTCATCTGGTAGTCTTTGAGTTCAGACAGAGTTCGCTGCAATGACCTACATGAAAGTGAATAAGTCTGGGTTTGAAGACTTCAATATCTAATAGCAGTCATTATTGAACAATCATTTTATTTTCAAGTTATAGATTCTTGTTTCATCTGGTACACTTTAGATTTTTGAACAGTTTGCTGCAAAGAACTACATCAAAGTGAATAACAGTCTGTATTAGAAGACTATGTCGATACAGGTAATCTGAGAGTCTTGATTAATCAAGTTGTTTTTAATCTCAGACAGGGCTCAATACATACAATTGGATAATAGACTCTTTTAACAAAACCAATATGAGTTATGATTAAAGTATGAATAAAGTATAAAACCAGCTCTCAAACAAAAAATAGACTATTCAAGTAAATAGACTACATCAACTCCTCCAAGGCCGGACCCAAGCACAGATTAGAAAGGATGGTTGGGCATAAGACTAGCTTCCCTACCACGGACCAATCCTCATGAAAGCACCAGACAAAGCAGATGAGGACTGAGTTTGAGTATACGATTACATTTATACAAAAAACAAACAAGGACTTACGAATGTTGAGCCTCTAGCGCCCTCTCTAGTTTCTGATGACAGTTGACAGCATGTTGTCTTTTCTCTGCCGCCCCCAATGCCGGGTTGATACGGCTAGTATGACCAAAACACCAGCTCGACTTGTTGTACTCTCCGATTGCCTAGACAAAAAGCAGAAACAAGATGAAAATTGAAACTCTATTTGCAAAGCCTGTTTTCAAAGTTGTTTTATTGAAGTATTGTGACAGAAAAATGGTCATGAGGAAAATCTACTTACTTATTTAGTCAAACAGTGGGTTGATACGGCTCGTATCGGCTGCTTCAAATTATTGAGCTAATTAGCCAATTATAATACAACAATTTTCATCATTTATAACCTTCTAGAAGGGCTTGAAAACAAATTCTATGTATATGTAGGTACTTTGAGCATTATTGGAAAAGTACATTATCAGAAGACAAAGATACCGTTTACCTGTTTTCCCAAAGGGATTCTACTTGAAAAGGGTGAATAGCGGCTTCCATCTCTGGGCTTTCCTATACCTGTTATCATCTGACTTTTCTAAAATTTTGACTGACCATGCAGCAAAAATCAATGAAATATGAATATGATCCAGATTTCCGTGGAAAAAGCAATAATACTTACAGCATAGATGTTGCCGAGGGTGAAGTAGACAATGTCTATCTCTTGATCTCCCTCCAAGGCTGCCTCGGCCAAGACAGCCGCATCAGCGGACACATGGCCCCGATGAAGAACGTTAGCCATGTTCATCAAAGCTACATTCTTATGCTCCCTGTAAGGACAGAGCAAAAGAGAAAGAGAGTAATGGAATGAATTTTACTTTTTGTTTTTAACCTCATCACTCCATTCCTGTGAGTGATATTTCAAAATAAAATTTGTTTTACAAGGCTGTCTTAGCTAAGACTGCTGCATCATTATTGCAGTCTTGCGTGTGATTTATTCAAAATTTTAAATCGTTAAAAAATCTATACTTTTCTAGAGGTATCTCAGCTAAGACTGTTCTTTAACTGGGAACATTTTAGCCAATGCAACCTCATCACAAGCTATACTTTTAGGGTTTTTGCCTCCTTTAATTTTTTTATACTATGTTATCTTGTATTTTCTTATCTTTATTATATCTTTCGGAAAAGGAAATAAATGTTCTGATCATTTCAATTTACAACTGGAACAGGGTAGTCCCTGAACCAAGTCTAAGTAAATTACATAATTCAATTAAGTCAATGACATTTGTCATTTAAACCATTATTACAAATAACATCATCTTCATTTCCCCCAGGAATACTGATTACCAAAATCATGTTACCAGTATACAAGACTTATGAACTATGAACTTCTATTTGAACTCTATCTAGTCTAAAACAGGAAACTATTAACTCTTCCTGTGTTCAAGTTGCAACAATAATCATCAAGTCTCAATAGACAGAAATAATACACTATGGGGGTGTTGTTCAAAAGTTGCATTTGATCGCAAATCAACTGCAAATCAGTTGCAAATTGTAACTTACATTTTTATTTGTGCATGAGATGCGCTTCTAACAAGATGAAACAATCATATGATTTTTATTGGCAAGTATCGATCAACTGAAACTTACGATCAATTGCTACTTTCGAGCATGAAACAATAATTTTGATTGGCCCGTTTCTATCAACTGCAACTTGCGATCAATTGCAACTTTTGAACAACACCCGCTATATCTCTATAGGAGATCACTCAATAGGAGTCTGAATGTGTACTACTACTAGTAATCGAAAATGTGTGTTCATTGGAGCATACAGCAATCTATCGTCAGCAAATAGCCGTACACTGTCAAGAGAATGGGGCTGTCTATTTGGGAGTCTAGCTATTCTTGACTGCACTGCCAGTTTCTCTGACCTTAAATTAATGCAACCACCATAAGATCCTCTGGCTAACACATAAGGAGGAAACGTAGTGGTGTAGTAGTTCAGCCTTTCAACCGGAGGGTCGTGGGTTCGAATACCACCAATGGCGTTAATCTCCTTCAGCAAGAAATGTATCCACACAGTGCTGCACTCAACCCAGGTGAGGTGAATGGGTAGGAAGAAATTCCTTGAATGCAGTGAGTGCCAAAAGGTAGCCATGCTATAGCCAGTTAATAATGCACAGAACGCTTAGAAACATGTTGTATATATATAAATGTTGTGTAGGCCAACTTACTGTGGCGAATGGTGGAGTGCCCTCCTAGAACATTCAATGACCTGCTCCGGACGACCTTTGACCCTCCAGTAGTATGCTGCCAGGTTGTACAGTACCCAGGAGGTTTTGTTCTGTGTGCGGAAAAATAAAATGTTGTCAATTAAATGCATTAATAAATCAGTTACAATCGGTGTGACTTTATCGTTGACCACCACTAATAGTTTCTGAAGTCATTTCATTCTAATTCCACACATTTCTGATTGCATGTATATTTAATATTTTCTTGTTCTCAATTTATTCTCCTGAAAATCTCATACATTGTAAGAGTTACGGTGTATGTGAATCCAGCAACCATGTTATCCAAAATCAACCAGGACCAAAATTGGACGCTGTTGATAGTAGAAAACAAGTACGCATTTAATGTGCACAAGATGATGCACAATTGTTCTGTGCTGTGACAAGCCTCCCTCTATTAACTTAGAAACCCACATCAAAATGAAGACGACAGTAATGAAAATGATGAATTAGAATCATATTACTCCTAAGTTTGGATTCAAAGGCATTTATCATTCAATAATGATGCAAGTATCCGAGATATATCAAACCATCAAAATGAAGAGTTACCTTTGCCATTGCTTTGTAGATCATGTGACCTGCATTCTCTAAGCTGCCAACAGAGGGCAGTAGATACATCAGCTCCGGCTCGGGAAAGCTGCTGATGTTATGCCTCTCCTGTATCGCCTGTACAACCAAAACAACAAACAAATTGAATGGTTGGAATTTCTGTATTTTCAGTAAACATGAAAAACATACCTCTTTGCAAAAAATATTATAAATATGACCCCTTCCAATAGATACATAAAAAAGTTATGAAAACATAAAAGTTATATAAATATAAATCACATCTAAATATAAATAACATCCCTCCATTTTGAAATCATAAATGCTTGGTCATTTAAATCAACTCTCAATTGATGAAAAAATTTCCTGTAAATATTTGTATGCGATTTTCCTTTGTAATTTTGTTCAATTTATGTTTACTCAAAATTGTTCGCACTTATCTTTGGTTATATTATTTGTTATTGAAATGGAAATGTATAAATTAATAAATCAAATCACTCCTATTGAATTTTGAAACTTCATTAGAATTTGATACATTTATTTTAAAAATATAGTTTACATAGCAAAAAAAGAAAAGAAGTAGATATTGTAATCGTAGTAGTAGTAGTAGTAGTAGTAATTATACAGTATTTAGTAGAAGTGATACTCTATTTGATAACTTATATAGCACAAGACTTTTGGATTAATTACAATTTAAAATCTAAAGAAGAAAATGATTGTGATTATTACTGTTATTATTATCATTATCATTATCATTATCATTATCATTATCATTGTCATTGTCATTGTCATTGTCATTGTCATTGTCATTATCTTTATCATTATCATTATCATTATCAGAATCATTGTCATTGTCATTGTCATTGTCATTGTCATTATCTTCATCTTTATCATTATCATTATCATTATCATTATCAGTATCATTGTCATTGTCATTGTCATTGTCATTATCTTTATCTTTATCTTCATCATTGTCATCATTTACCTGCTTACCTTCAGATGGTCAAATGCATGGATGCTGTAAGTGAGCTCAAAAGCTCTGGAACAGTTTAGAATTGAAATATCGCTTACCTTCAGATGGTCAAATGCATGGATGCTGTAAGTGAGCTCAAAAGCTCTGGAACAGTTTAGAATTGAAATA
>BQKZ01002076.1:18101-30366 GCA_036244855.1 Temnopleurus reevesii
CAAGAGAAAAGATCGCGTTAAGAAGATTTTCAGAATACGTCTTAGGAAAGATTTTAGCGCGTTCCTAACTCGCAAAGATAAGAAGAAAGTTAGGAAGAAAGATAAGAACGATTTCAGAATACCCCCCCTGATATTCTTTGTTTGTTTGTGCTTTTCTTTTTCATTTCTTTTTGTTTCACCCTATTACAAGATTCCTGATGCACCAAAGTAATTTTACAAGTCTCAGTGCTTTGTACTTTTCTTTGTTTTTTTTTCACACAAGTATAACATGATTCTGCAAGTAAAAGGATAATTTCCCAGTCCCTGGGCCTTGCTCTAATTAGGTTTAACTGTATTTACCACAGAACAAATCATCCCAATATTGTTAGAGCTTTCTTTAAAGTGATTTGGAATCAAATTTGACAAAATATCATTACAGTCATAATGGAATTGCAAGAGTGAAAATACATGCAAGTTCATATTGGTTTATTCATACACTATAAACATTCTACTAACAGTACCTACTAAATATAAAGTAAATAAAAAATTATTTCCAGCAAGTTCTACTGAAAATAATTCAGATTTGTTTTTTTTTATATCAAGATAATACCTTACAAAGATCAAAACAGATTTCACTGATAATATAGATACAGTCAAGACACCTCAACTTACCCAGACTTCAAAAAGTTTTCTTCCCTCCACCTCAGATGGGGGCATCTCTGGAGCATAGCAAGTCAACTCCTGTTGCTTTACCACAACATCCGTACATGGGGTGCCCCCTATAGTCACTCTCACATCACCCTCTTGGTAAGCCAAGTTCAGATTGTCACCCTGAGGTGTTAAATAAAGAGGAAAATATAAAATACTTCTTATCGTTGGTATTGGGACAAATGTAAAAAAAAAAATGCACCAATGTGACCTTTATTATCCATAAATTATGTGTGTGCAATTCCAGGACTATAAACATGCTACGGATTATGCATTATTTGGATGGTTCAATATGACTTTTTCTCAAAATTTTAATAAATAAATAGGTTGAACATTTCACGATACAAAGATTGAAAACTTCTTGAATCTTTTAGTAACATAACTGTAATTAACGACAGTTTCATCTACCTACACAAAACAAATGGAAAAGCCACGTGATGGAGTTCACTTACCAAGATTTTGATAAATTTGCGTTGGTCATACTCCAGTTCCAGCTTCTCATTTTCAAACGGATAGAAGACTGGATCCTGAACAAAGATGAACGCTTCACTAAGGCCACTGATCTGACCATTATTCTCCAATGGGGCATACATGGACACACCGTCTAATACAAAGCTGATGTTGCCAATTGGAATCTCAAGGGGTAGAGGGAGGCTCAGGTTATGTACGCTAGGGGTCATACAGATCATGGAGGTCGATGAACTCTTTGAGCAGTTCTGTGGGGGAGAAAGTGATGGTGTTCTGGCATTAAATATTGAAATGATATTCCTGGTATATATTTCATGATTCAGAATAAGAGTAACAAAAAACAAACGTTTTTTATTGTTATATAAACAATTCAACAAACATTGTCCTGTCTGTTTGTCCAAATGCAATGCATTCCATAACAATTATCTATGGAAATTCATTGAAATTAAAGATGATGCTAACAGATAGTGCATTACATACATATAAACATTTTAAGGAATTTCATCTAACGAACATTCATCTAACGGTTGTCCAAAGATGTTTTTGCTAATTAATGAAACAGACATTATACTTTGTTGGGAATTGCCCCAAAGCAATGCACAATTGAGTCAAACCTATATAAAAACCAATACATTAAGCAAATCATCATTCTTAACACACAATATACATCACAAACCCAAGATAGTGTGAAAGAAATAAACAAATTTATGGAGTAAAAGATGATGGAATGTATTGAAGAGCACTTACTGAGATGAGTTGTTGGCCCTCAACAAGAAAGCTTAGTTGAGGCCACTGGATTGTATCAAAGTCTCTTCCTTCTACCTCCAGATCCAATGAACCACTACAAATTAAAGAAGAAAAAGGAAATAAATATTGCATAAAAACAAACTTGTTGTCTATGATTTTATAATAGCAGTCATTTTACCTCATGAATGCCTCCCAAAAATGCTACAAACATGTGGCCATGTAAACAAAACATTAAAAAACAACATAAGAAGATAGCCCCAAAATTTGAAGTGATTGAGCGAAACCAATGTGATATTTCGATTCAGCACAATACATCCAGTCTAGATCAGCTAAAAAACATTCATAAGTAAAATATTGTAAACCAATGTTATCAGTATTCATGAAAATGTTTGAGTGGATCATAAATTCATAATGCTTTCGACAGGGACATCATAATGCATCATTGATTCATAAACTTGTTAAAACTTCCTTGGCTGGTCAAATTTTTTTTACATTTTCCAAACATGATCTTTTACATTTGTGGAGGCATCATGGTGAAATGCTTCCGACTCTCGCCTTTCAACCAAAGAATGACAGTTCTAAACCCACACATGATGTTAATTAACTTCAGTAAGAAGTTTATCAATATCAACCGAGGCAAAGTGAATTGGTACCAGCAGGTAGAAATTCTTTGTATGCAGAGATGTGCAAAATATAGTAGCTATGCGATAACCAGGCAAAAGTGCAACAGAGCACTGGGAAACACTGGGAAACAAGATGAGTGCTATATAAAGGCTGTTATTACTATTATAATATAACTTTAAAAAATAACATTTATTGCATTTCTCATTATTGTAATATCATGTTCTACCAGCAATATTTTGCAACTTTCTCTTCATTCCTGAAAACTTTCTTACCCTGAGAGAAAACATGAGTATACATTTACCTGCTGATGCTGTTAAACCGGTTGACCCTAGTTATAACCGGATCAGACCTGTATTCATATTGTGATGACCCCTCGACATAATGACTATCTACAGTCATGCTGACAAAGCNCTTACTGAGATGAGTTGTTGGCCCTCAACAAGAAAGCTTAGTTGAGGCCACTGGATTGTATCAAAGTCTCTTCCTTCTACCTCCAGATCCAATGATCCACTACAAATCAAAGAATAATAAAGGAATAATATTTTATACCTCCGCATGAATTACATCGGTAAATATCAAACTTGTTTTCTATGATTTTTTTAGCAGTCATTTTACCTCACCAATGCCTCCAAAAAGGGCTACACACATGCGTCCAAATGAACAGAACTTAAAAAAAAACATGGGGATTGCCAAAAACTTGACCTGATTGAGCGAAACCAATGTGATTTTTGTATTCAGCACATTAGATCCATTCTACATCAGCTTGTAGTGAACTCACATTCCTACAGAAGCAAAATATTATCCCAACTTTCCCTTTAATCATAATGCTGCTATACACACAGCACTGCCACTGTTCACCGAAACAACCACTCCTTGTTTTAACTGACCACTGCACTGGCCGGAGTGATGACTCATCACTCTGGTATGCAGCCTACACCCCTTTTTGCAATGTGTACACTTTTACCAACTTTCTGACTCCTTCTCGCTCATCATATACACTCCCCGCACAAACACCAACGAGGCAACATGTCTACCTCTTTGGGTCGAGTCGACATCATCATCATGCTTCATCTCCTTCTTCATCATCATCCTCTTCATCGCTAGGATGGAACGCCGCACTAATCAATGGGCACCATCAGCTCGATTAGTTGCTGGCACTTCTACTTCTTCTTCTCCGATCACGATCGAGCAAGCCTTCATCTCTGCTAACTTCTCCTGACTCGTCATCACACGCTTACAATGGCAAACGCTGCCCTTTCCTTCATCTTCGTTTCGTCACTCGACTGCAGTACCTCTCATCAGCACATGCGTGAGAATCGAGTGGCGATCGGGGATGGGGATTGACACAAGCCAACATGTCGACGTCAGGCTCTAACTCGCAACATGACGAGGCACACGACATCACCTCACTAGTCACAAAATCGTCATGTTGTCATCTTCACTTCTCGTCACATCTTCTCGATCGTCTCTTCATCCATCGGAGCTCTCTCATCTCTATCTTCTCTTCATCCATCTCATCATCAACATCATGGACCACGACTCTTCAGTCCATACGGTCTTCTCCAAGCCTCCGAACGCGAACACTGCTTCGTCAAGCCCCTTTTCGCCAACACTTCAATCTTCGTCTCTACGAACTCTCTTCTTCTCATCCTTCGACATCGCAGTTCTTCGACACTCCTGCTATGACCCGGTGAACACCAACGCGCACGACATTTCGCCGGACATTTACGCAGGTACATGAACTTGATGTTCCTTCTTTCTTAATCCGCGTTAATCTCCTCGCGAACTCTAATCTATTCTCTAATTAATCATATCTTTAATTGTTGCAATAATTATTGTTACATTTATCTCTTCTTGTATTTGCTGTCAACCAAATATCTTTCATTGCATATATTGTCAAGTGTGCAGAACATATTCATATCTATATATATTTATATAATAAACGAAAGGAAAAGGGATATTCAGTTTGTCGACATTCTTATTTCTTTGTCTTCATACCTAACTTTCTGTCCCACGAAACTTTCCTTTCATAATTAGTGGTTTTGGGAGAACAACCCCTGAAATTACTAAAAGCTAAAAACACAGAAAACATTTGAAAGTATTTTTTACATCAGTATGTATTGCTGATTCATTAACTTGTTAAAACTTTCTTGGCTATTCAGATTCTTTCACATTTTCAAAATGTAATCTTTTATAGCTGTGGAGGCATCATGGTGAAATGTTCTTATACAATTACCTGCTGATGCTGCTAAACCGGTTGACCCTAGTTATAACCGGATCAGACCTGTATTCATATTGTGATGACCCCTCGACATAATGACTATCTACAGTCATGCTGACAAAGCNGTATCAAAGTCTCTTCCTTCTACCTCCAGATCCAATGAACCACTACAAATTAAAGAAGAAAAAGGAAATAAATATTGCATAAAAACAAACTTGTTGTCTATGATTTTATAATAGCAGTCATTTTACCTCATGAATGCCTCCCAAAAATGCTACAAACATGTGGCCATGTAAACAAAACATTAAAAAACAACATAAGAAGATAGCCCCAAAATTTGAAGTGATTGAGCGAAACCAATGTGATATTTCGATTCAGCACAATACATCCAGTCTAGATCAGCTAAAAAACATTCATAAGTAAAATATTGTAAACCAATGTTATCAGTATTCATGAAAATGTTTGAGTGGATCATAAATTCATAATGCTTTCGACAGGGACATCATAATGCATCATTGATTCATAAACTTGTTAAAACTTCCTTGGCTGGTCAAATTTTTTTTACATTTTCCAAACATGATCTTTTACATTTGTGGAGGCATCATGGTGAAATGCTTCCGACTCTCGCCTTTCAACCAAAGAATGACAGTTCTAAACCCACACATGATGTTAATTAACTTCAGTAAGAAGTTTATCAATATCAACCGAGGCAAAGTGAATTGGTACCAGCAGGTAGAAATTCTTTGTATGCAGAGATGTGCAAAATATAGTAGCTATGCGATAACCAGGCAAAAGTGCAACAGAGCACTGGGAAACACTGGGAAACAAGATGAGTGCTATATAAAGGCTGTTATTACTATTATAATATAACTTTAAAAAATAACATTTATTGCATTTCTCATTATTGTAATATCATGTTCTACCAGCAATATTTTGCAACTTTCTCTTCATTCCTGAAAACTTTCTTACCCTGAGAGAAAACATGAGTATACATTTACCTGCTGATGCTGTTAAACCGGTTGACCCTAGTTATAACCGGATCAGACCTGTATTCATATTGTGATGACCCCTCGACATAATGACTATCTACAGTCATGCTGACAAAGCCCCGAGGTAGTTCATCACCATCATTGAGTGGGTCACCTCTACCACTAAGACATAGAACTTCAGATGGAAATGCACTGAAAAAAAGGGGGAAAATTTGAATCATTACATAACTGATAGGAAGTTTCATTTACTAAATGGTCTAAAGAAACATCATTCTAAATGTATATTAATGAAAACAGTAACAGAAGAAATCTATCCACACAGGCAATTCGAGGTCAGGTGATATTTGGGTACCAGTAGGAAACAACCATATTGTGGCTGATTTAGCTTTGTGCATATTACAGGCAGTAGAGTATGTATCAATACTTCTGCTTGGTTTTTATATTTGCTCAATTTGCGACCATGAATTTGCTGAAATTTATACAAATTATGAAGCCTTGTGTGCAATGACCTTTTAAAACTTAAAAATAGCAACCCACAGTTTGTAAATATGTCTGAAAATGAAGTAAATTTGCTTACATTTGTGAATGCTATGACAATGGCCTTTACGGTCTTCGGGGGTATTGTTAAAAAATTGCAATCAATCGCAAGTTGCAGTTGATCGGAATGCGCCAATCAAAATCATTGTTTCATGCGTGTCTTGTTAAATGCACATACTGTGCACGAATGAAAATGTGCGTTACAATTTGCAAAGTTGCAGTTGAATTGCAATTGATTTTGAACAACACCCCATAAGTAACCCTATGATTATCAAATGAAAGATCAAGGTGTGACATACCTGACGATCTGACAAGGAACCACTCCCAGGTTGGCTCTACTGCTACTCCCAGCGTTTAGGTTATGGCCCAGGATAGAGATCAAAGACCCGCCTGAACGTGGACCATACGCTGGACTCACTCCAGTGATCTTAGGCAACTAGGGAAAAAAGACAAAAAAATGAAAACATGTAAAGGAGGATGAAGAGCAAATAGTATGTCCAATTTCATTGATGACTTATTTATATTATAGCCTACGATAGAGATCAGAGACCCGTCTGAGCTTGGACCATATGCTGGACTCACTCAAGAGATCTTAAGTAATGAGGAAAACAAAATGAAAAATAAAGACTGTGAAGGGGTTCATCAAAATCAAACAACATAAGGAACTTGAATGTCAAAGGTGATTACATCAAGTTACAGCCCGGCATAGAAATCAAAGGGACAATAGGGTCGATGCACTTAATAGATGATCTTCAGCAAAAGGGGAAGTGAAAAAATAATAAAACTTATTAAGGGGGGGGGGGGTGAATGATTAGCAAATTATATTACCACCTAAACTATTTATTGTTAAAAGTAGAATACATTACAAAATGAACAAGTTATTATCACTTGCTCTCCCCCCCCCAAATGAAAATTGTTTGATTGGTCACCACCAATGGCCCGACCTGTACTTCCTTCTTCATTTAGTCTCTTTGGAAGTGAAATGTCTAGAATAATTCCTCCTCCAGATATAATGTTCATTGGCAAAAGCAGGAATTTTTAACAGTCAGAGTGAATGTTTTTCACATTATCTTTGTCATGATCATAGCAAGTAAACATATCGCAACTTACCACATAGCTGTAACTACTTTCTGATGTTGCCACAACCCTCTCTCCTCCAGCGTTACCGATGGTAACCTCAACTAAACCAGAGAAAGGCCGCTGTGAACTGGTGGTGGTACAACTTATCCTGAGAAAAGAAATCAAACATATAGATGTATCTTAAAATGATATCAATACTCATTTTAATTGTGCTACACATAGTTTACAAATTACTTAGAGTAAATAAATAACGTATTCATGCATTTCATTTAAAAAATGATGTGGAAACTTCATATAAACCTCTGTAACATGAGAAATAAAGAAAAATGTATGCAATTCATAAGGTCCTACACCCCTAATACAGTTACAAGTACATTTAAGAAGATACGATGCCTCATTTGAACCTGAATTTATATTGAAGAAAGAAATAATTTCAATTGCCAATTCAAAAGAAAGTCTGAAATTAGTACTATCTGTAAGAGTGAGATACTTTTTAAAAATCATTTCAATACTTTAATTTCATAAATATGAAAGAGAGAGATACTCACTGGAGAGCAGTGATATATGATGCTTCGTCTTTGATACATTCAAAGCCAGCAACATAGATACTGATGATGTCTGCAGCAGTGAGGCCGAGGTTGTAGCCTTTGATGGTTAGATAAGTCTCTCCATTGAAGTGTCCAGACATTGGCGAGATCTAGATGGATTATGAAAGATTATGGTTGGATTGATTATTATACCATCTTTATGATGATCATCATCATTATCACCATGATCATCATCATCATTGATGTCATCATAGTTGTTGTTATCATTGTCACCATCAACACAACCATCACCATCCTCACCATCCAATTCATCACTATCACCATCAAAGTATTAAGAGGTACCTTTCTGATTAGAGGGTCAGCGGAGAATGCTTCCTCTCCAATCATCCATTTTTATCTCAAGACTGATATTAAATCATAAATCCCAACTGCCACTAACAAATTGCCACTATCTCAAATTGAATCACAAATGAAAAAATCAACATCACCACCATCATCATCATCACCACCACTACTTTGTACCTCTCTAATTGTTGGGTCAGGGCAGACTGCTTCCTCTCCAATAAGCCAGTTGTTATCCATACACTGAGATTCAATACCACATTCAAATTGACTGCTGCACCAACCACATTGGAATTTAGGATCAGCACTCAGGCACAGTCCACAGTTAGCACGGTCAATTTCACACTTGTACAAGGTAACTGTAAGATAAAACAGATGAATACAACATTTCACTATCAAACATTAAATAAATACTTTAAAAATTACACTTTGTCTTTAAAACATAATTCTACGTTATCTCTATCGACTCTGATCTAAATAGAAATCCTCATACAAATTATTTATATACAAATATCCTAGATTTCATCACTTCCTTTGTCCTCGAATTCATACCATTACAAACTATTAACGGATGCATTTTTATTACCAACATTAATTGATCAATTTGTTCTCTACTAAAGCAAAGGCATATATATATTGGAATAGATGTACAAAAGTACTCAAAATGTAAATTCAATTTCCTAAATATATTTCACTTTACCTGGTATATCTCTATCTGTGATGACATGGATGCCATTCCAAGTGACTATCATGGTTCCCGATACACTATTAGCATCTGTGACATACTCATACTACAACAAACAAAAAACAAACAAAAAAATAAAAAGAAATGCAATATCATGTGAAATCATACATTATGCACTCTGTTCAATTTTTGTTGGTGACAGACTTCCAAAGAGGATATGTTTGTCAGTGCAAACAGTAGACAAGCAGTTTTGAGTCCCCATGAAGAATCAAGAAAGTGCATATCCTTTGGGATGGTATTGGGACCACCTACGTGACGAGTCTGCTGCTTTTTAAAACTTTATATTGGAGATGAATCACATACTTTGGAAGATAGAAATCTATTCTTTCTATATCTTCAAGATTAAGAAAGAAACTCTATTGAATGGAATCATGACAAACTTTTAATTCAGTAAAATTAAGTAGGTCCTGTAAACAAAAACAAAGCATCTATTCATCTGAGAAAGCTTTATCCCCTAAGTGAATCTGAAACCTGGGTCAGGAAATAAATCATCACATCAACTTTCTTGACAACAATTAAGAATCATAACAAAAACACATTTTAGAAAAAATATGAGTATGTTATTCATTCTTCCTCACAAGCACTTGCATTATTTCCTATTCCGTGGATGGTAGAAATATAATGGAAAACAACCCAAACAAACATCCTCTTTGATTTACATTGGGAGGCAAGCTTTGATTACCATGGGATAATATCGGGAAACAGGAAGAGAATTAAAGGAGGACATTTTGCAACAATGTCAAAAATAATCATATAACATGTATTTCATTGAATAGATGACCTTGAGATTTATATGAGGTAATCAGAAAAGTAATAATAATCTTCCAACTCTAAAAAATTAGCTACAACTCTGAATTCGTATTAATTGCCGTGAGATCTTCAGCGATAATCCATTTTTTTAATGGCACAAATGGGAAGTCTTATAATAAAAGGCACAATTTCTTGTTCAAACAGTAACCTTGTTGCGTGACTGAAAAATAGCTCCACTTGCTTTTTCTTCCTGCTCATATCATTTTTTCTACAATTTCAATAACAATCCAAGACATATATATAACACAAATGTCCTATCCTTTGAGAGATGGAAAATATTATTGATAATTGCAGGATCATTAAAACTAACAGAAAGAATAACATAAAATAGAGTGTTGAACAATAACTATAATGAATAAAATGCTTTGTATAAAAAGATTTGCTCATTCAAAGGCACCACTAAAAAAAACTTTCATGACGCACAAAAAAAAAATCATATCAAAAATGTGAACTTCCTATAAAATATTATCAAATGGCAAATAATTTGACCTTACTACAACTTCCTTTCAAAATATAAAATCACTGTGAGAAGTGACAATGTGGTAACCAAATCAAGAGTGGATGCAATATATCCAAAATGGGACAGCATGCACATCCTTCAGAAAATCAGATACAAACATTAATAATGATATTTCTGAAAAGACTAAACAGATGCAATAATCTGATAGACATACATATGCACATCCTTTCAATGACAATGTTTATTCTGTTTAAGCTTTTGAAGCATCAATAAGCATTTAATTCTATTTGATATCAAATAAAAATTTTAAAAACTTACCATACGCTGTTCACAGACCAACACATCATCTCCCTCCAAGAAAGCTCTGACAGAGATATCATTGCTCTCATACTGGAAAACACATTCATAGCCACTTGTTTGGGCATCCTAAAACATAAAAAAGTAAAATCATTCATAACTTTGTCCAAGTTCAATCATCACAAAAGTTGGGTCAAGAATTTATGCCAAATCTTGTAATTCATAATTTAGAATTCAAATCTTTACTTATCCTATCAGGTTCAAAGAAATTAAATTTGACCAATTTGCCTGAATATCAGAATCATTCATAAATTTTTCATCTTAAACAAACTAGACATAGACATGTTCAAAATGAAAAATAAGTAGACTCCGGTCAAACATCCATTTGTATTTGTCAAAGATTACCTTCCTTGATGGGGTATAAAATCAACATTCAGTCTCTGCAAGACAACATATCATTCTTTATCTTTCAATGAATATTGTATTCAGAAAATGTAAATATTCAAAAGTTTTGATAACCTTGAGATATTTATGTGAATACCAAACATTTAATGATGTGTGACTCTAATATCAAGGGATAGTTCTTTCATTCTTGACCCCAATCATTCTATGTCAATAGATCAATTCATCACTTTGTAGACAGGCAGAGCTAGTCCATACAACATGAACAATTGGCAAGAAGATAAACTTGAAACCTGAAAACGATCTCAGTATTTGAGAGCGTCCATGTAATCCAAGAATAAAATCATGCACTTAATCCAAGAAGAAAATGGGCAACTTCCGTGAATTGTCACCATATATTTGACTTCGATCATAAAAGACTCTTACCAGGGGTGTGAGCAAATTGGCAACGCTGAGTCGTACATCTCTCTGAATTCCAGCAGGTATTAAGATCTCTGTATCATTGCCGAGGTCCACACGAGGGCAGTATTCTTGACCTACCAGGTCCGTTGGTGAAGGGGTTATCGTCTAAAGAATGAAATAATCATAGATATTATGAATTAATTTAACATGATTAACAATCAATCTCACAAACATTGGTCAAAGTTTTCATCTGCCTCCAATTAAATCATAATGTATGCTGAAATTATCATGGATGTTAATAAAAAAAAAAAAGCTCTAACTAAAATAACATATTATCTATTACAAAAGAGTAACAATTAAGTGCTCATGCAGCACAAACTCTGCGCTATACAAATTCAAAGCTTTATAACTATTATGAATTATTTTTCTGTAATTTGTACACATTCATCATTTAAAAGAAAGCACACAAAAAAACAAAGTCTTTTAATAACCGACCACTTACCCCTATTCCGAGAATGACACCCTGTTGTTCACACTGCCCGTGATTGACTGTGCACATGTTCTCATAGCCACACCAGTTGCATCCAAACGCCTGCGCTACACATTCTGAACATGTGGAGAATGTGCTGCACTTGTAGAAGTAGAAGTCCGTGGAAACAACATCCACGTCGGTCTTGGTGTGTCGGAGAGTGAGCTCCACCTGGGTGAAACCTGTGGAGTACAGAACATTACATTATATTTATAACCCCAAGATTTGTCTTTCATATTTGACTCAACGAGGGGGTAGCATATGATTTGAGTAGCAGGTAAACATAAATACATCCAGTTTCATTTTGAAGGGACCCAAGATATTTTGTGAGCCTACATTTCTGCTTTTGAAACACTCTTCATTTCATTTCATAATCT
>BQKZ01002076.1:31203-49843 GCA_036244855.1 Temnopleurus reevesii
AAGGTAAACCATTTTCTTACCAATTTAAACCACACAAAAGTTTACAATTCCCAAGAGCAAGAATAATTGATATAAACTTGTTGAAGCACTTGTAATCGAATGCTTACAACCAAAGTGCTTAGGGCATATGGAGCAATACTAAATGGATTACTGGATTATTGTCTCCATGGAAATTTAGATGAACTTGTTCTGTATTCATGCAGGCAGAATCCGTCACCTGCCCGAATGAGCTAATGGACCTGCATTACTCCTCAGTGGTATATTTTGTTCAATTTATGTTTACTCGAAATTGTTCACATTTATTTTGTTATATTGCTTGTTATTGACATGGAGATAAAATCAATCAATCAATCAATCAATCAATCATATTTGGCATAACCGATTGTCTGTTTTATGAAAGCATGCTGAAAAAAAGTTGTAAAACACTTCATTATTTATTCTTTTAAATATCATACAGTGTCTGATTTAAAAAGCAAAATGAAATTTTCCAAGATCTATGTGAACACCTAATATTCACATAAGAATCAAACCCATGCCATGCTGGCAATTCATGAGATATTTCGTTTTTGAAGCCAGATTGGCAATATTATGGCCTTCTTACAAAGCAAAGTATTTTTCAGAAAAGGTTACATTGATTAATTGCTTGTTTGTTGGTTGGTTTGTTTTGGGGAGATAAAGTGAAAACCTTTCTGGATGTTAATAGATGGTTCTGAAACTTCTTCAGGTGATCGCACTTTACCAAATAGAAATAAAACCAAGTTCCATTACAGTACTTTCCTCGTATGTTGGTATATTGATTTGATAGAGCTTTGATATGTTGTTAAGCCACGATGTCTGTATCCATTATAATAGGGCTTTGTTGCTGTGTTTGCTGTGCTGGGATATTGTGTATGATATAGCTAATGTGTTAAAGCTTCATAGCACATCAAGGCCACTCTATTGCTTGATTACCTATTCTTAAGTCTTGATCCTTTAGAGGAAATTTATATACAAAGGACAAAATCTAAAACTAAATTAATCTCACTAAACACATTTAAACATACTAAAAGACTTAGATATACTATGTTTAGATTGATATAATCCATAATCCCACAATCTGATTAGGAAGGTTTTCATCAAAATATATTACATTTCTCATATATTCTTCAAAACATCATGCTTCAATAATTAACAATATATTTTCATACCCTCAAGATGGGTTAATGCAACTAATTCAGTCTAATGAGAAGTTGTACTGAAAGGTACCAAGGCACGGTTGCCTCGCGGTTGGGCCATTTGAGGTTAATGGTTCAACTACCTGAACCGATTCAAGTTTTCATGGTTACAACTGGGTACATCTTCAATGTATTGGTCATTGCAGTTATGGGGCAATAATATTATGTGCCACAATGTATGAATTGACAATTCATGACAGACATGAGATCTTTATAGACGACACCATTAAAGCAGGGCACTGTAAAGCAGGGCACTGTGGCATGTGTCTTTATTCCAATGCCCTGCATGTAAAATCAGTAATTGTCTCAAAGATCTGGGTTTAATTTTTGTGACCTGTACAAGCATATGGTGACCCTTTCACAGGCGCAATTTTGCAACAGGCATTATCATTGAGTGCAGGAAAGGATCATTCGTAGATCTACAAACAGCTTTATGAAACAAATCCCATGTCAGAGTTGATATCTAATGTGATATATATATACATAATCTTAATATCTCACTTTCTCTGTCTGTCTGTCTCTTTCTTTATTAAACGTTATTCAACTTACCATTGACTGGCTCAGGAACGTTTGATGGCGTCCAACACGTAACGACTGTACGGTCAGGAATGGTGGTGTTGACTGCAGCAGGTCTATCCCCTAGATCACCAAAGATGCACTGATATGCCTCCAGATCATCAAGAGCAGGAAGATTCAATACTGTGATATGGACCTGGATGAAAAGTTGAAGAAATCAGAGACAGAGATTCTTTACGATATTCAAGTAATATTTAGAGCTGAATGCTATTTCTTGAATTTGAATATTCCCCAAATTTATGACCCAATTGGAAGAAGAATTATTATCGAGATAATATCAGATGGCAGAGCACCAAGGGGATTTGGGTGCAATTGTATTTAGTTGATGCTCAATGCATTCAATGTGTTTTGGTACCACTCCCACTGTGGTTCATCATGGGTTAGTATTTATCAACTTTGTTTTATCTATGCCCTCTGACCTCTTGAAATTTGCTGAAGTAAAATTCACACAAACATATATTCAACTAGAGCAATCATCAAGTCTAATTTTCAAAGAGAATTTCATTCATGTCCCATTCATTAGTACACAGGAAGATTACCCACCCGGTGGAATCAGTGAGATTTTCTTCATATTTCTGAGAATACGCTCAACCAAAAATTGATATATTTTTAAAATACAGATGACCAACAGGGGCTAATAAGAAAGAGTTAATTGATTCATTGATCGAAGATGACAGCAATATTACTTGAAAAAATGGATAAAGGATTATTTACCATGACGGTGTTTCCGCTATCTGTGTTGGGAGGATTAATCTTCTCAATCCTTGTATTCTCATCCTCTCTCGTCAACCATCGATGAGGAAGACTTGGATTATCCACACCCGGACATTCAAACTCAACTCCTCTTGTGCAGCTAAAAGATATGGGAAAGAAGGACAAGAAAAGGATGATTAAGGACTATACATTATAGAACTTAAAACTAATTAATACATTCAAATTTAATACATTCAATTTTAAAGAAAAGTTCTAAAAAATGGAATACTCTCAATGGTATCAAAATGAAAAGACAATTCATTCACATCCTTTGGATTAACGTGATTAATGCAATTCTGGCTCTAAATATAAAATATGAAAATGTAAAATTGTGTGAGAGAGTTGATAGAGGAGAAAATGAATCAATCAAAAATGCTTGAAGGAAATTGAAAACATACATTGATACAGAACAGAGATTATGTAAAAATATGAACATTTTATTTGGGTAATGTGGTGAGTTCACCCAACTTTGAAAATTGTATTGAAAGAAAACAAAAAAAACAGGGAAATTGAAACCAAGACATGGATTGAGAAACAATATCCCCTTCTGGTTTGGTTCATGAGGTATCCATAACAATACATAAGAGCTATACTTCCCCTTGGAAGCTAACCAAATCTCAAAGTTGAAGAGTTGATTCACAGGTCTCCATTACCAATTCAAAACAACACCTGTGATTATCTAAACACCCACTTGTCTCGTTAATATAGGTGGTGAAGTATACCTGAATATCAACTCGCTCTTCTTGGCCACTTCAAAATTTACATTAAATCCAGAAGGCAATTCATTTTCTTACAGTTACATTCTATCTTACAAGCTAATTTGGTACTTGAAACACTGTACCAAACAATTGACTTTCTAGATGTATCCCCCCAAAACCAGTTAATTCTATTGAATGAAAAATTACCTAGCGTATAGGGATAGTGTTTGTACATTTGTATTTTTTGTGTATATTGTTTTATTTGTTATTGTCTGCAAACAGGGTCTCATGGGAGACCACCAAATTGGTGAAATGAGCCACCCTGTATAAATATAAGAAATAAATAAATAAATTTCTTCCTCTCTTTCACAAAGCTTGTATTTTGCTACACACTTTGAACCTGTTGCATATTTTAATTGCCAATGAATTATTAGAGAAGATCATTATCTGGTTTAAAAAAATGTTTTTATCCTTATTACATTGAGCATCCAGCATCTCTCCAGCACATACATATACCCCTCTTGTTCCCCTCTGCATCATCCTCAAAACCCAGTTTTCATGTTTGGACCCACGTGGCAATGCCTGTAATATACCCCTTTCACACATCACCTTTCATAAGAAATGGCCCAAAATTCAGTTTTATGTATTATCATGCAAATTTCATGTAGAAATTGATGTGGTGTAACATTGGCGGGAATCAACACTTTTCTAGAGTCAACAGACAATCAATTCTTATTCCCAATCTATTCTTATTCCGTAAACATGCTAGCTTCCAAAGTGTATCATGTATCACAATTCATCCCACATAACTTGATCGTCTTCATAGAGACAAGAGAGCCAGGTACGCTTTATTAAATGATCTCCACATAAATTCAATAACTCAACGCCCAGCAAGAATTCATCTTGTTTTCTCACTTTTGATGTACTACAATGACTGATAAGAATGGACAAATTATATAGATCAATCAGATGAACTAGGGGAATTTATTCTTGTTTGTTTTATACTCTTTTATATAAATCAACTCAACAGAACTTTGCTTTTAGTGAGAACACCAAATATTACACTGGGCTGCACATGCCTTTAACCTACTTGTCCTCCACACACCAGGCTAAATTGAATCAACTTTTTCATGCCCTATGGGGGCTTCATGAAACCAATACCACATTACATACATTAGGATATCCTGATTCTTACAATAAACATGGACTTCACTTCTAAATTCATTTCATGTGGAGAGCAAACAGAACATACCTGTGGGTATTCTTAGTTTCCACACTTTTAAATCTGTAAATGAATGTTTTGGTTTGATATTGCATTCTCGAACCGCAAAGCTGCTTCATATATTTGATTATTTATTGCCTTACAATATATAATTTCAATTCCATTAAAAATAGAAAATAGCTAATTCAAAACATGTATGTTATCAATGACTTAATTATGACCGGATGCCCCCATCCCCCCATCCCCCCAAAAAAATTGTACAAATTTACAAGAGTTCTTAAAACATCAATTGTGCAACCATATTTGAAAGCAATGCTATATTGAATTACATGTAGAGTTTGCCAAAAACAGAGCAAAAACAGACAAAAACTAGAGCAACATCAATCTTTTTTACACTTATTTCAAATCTTTATTGGAATGTCTATTTCATCTCCTTCCTGAGACAAGTTCAGTGTAGACAGCGTCTTCAAGGCTAACAAATAGGATATCCTTTCAGAGATCTCTAAACCAATATTTGATGTCTGACAATGGATCCCCTCACATCTCAAAGAATCAATGTTTAAAGAGAGATATCGATTTATCATTTCTAGGGTTCACTGAGAGATGAACTTCATGCTTGGCAGTCAGAGTTTAATTGCACAATTGAAAATAAAAGATTATGACCACAATGAAATGAATCCAGCCCCCTATATTATCACACGAGAATGGATGAATGGAATGAGTGAATGATTGATTTTGTATCATTTCATCAGGTGTTTGCTCATTATATTGAGTTATTTCTGATCCCACAGGAAATTCAAGCTTGATTAGTTCTTTAGTTGGGAACATCGCAAATTCAAACACCTGATAAACTAGAGAAATACAGACAAACATTACTAGAGTCCAAATAAATTCCCCTAAAGTGAAACAAGAAGAGTTGAATTAAAAACAAGGCTGAACCTAGGCCAAAATCTGAAATTGAAAGACATTGACCTCTACAAAAGGAGAAATGATTAGCAGTAGACAGCAATCATCCACAAAT
The DNA here is from genome assembly GCA_036244855.1 of Temnopleurus reevesii. Taxonomy (NCBI): domain Eukaryota; kingdom Metazoa; phylum Echinodermata; class Echinoidea; order Temnopleuroida; family Temnopleuridae; genus Temnopleurus; species Temnopleurus reevesii. The sequence continues at coordinate 36,688 of BQKZ01002076.1, forward strand.
TTCTCACTAAAATTATTTTCAATGTGAATAAGCTATTATTGTGGTTTCATTTCCAAATTTATGCAAACTCTTGTTCGTTTGATGCCAAATTGTTTCAAGGAATATAGATAAAAATATATCTACAGTGGAAACTTTCTGGGGCCTGTAATATAAAAGAGATACAATTAATTTGGCAATTAATCGTATGTCTTTGGTACATATATTGCCATAGAATTACGATAAATATTTGTTGCAAGTTTAATTGCATCTTTTATGTTACAGACCCCTGATGTAACAAAATATCTGATATAAAGATGTTAAAATTCTGGTCCCAGCTCTTAATAACTTGTTGGTTTTTTAACTCTGCAATAACAAGGTAATTTTGATGGTCCCAAGTACCTCGTTATACTAAGTTTCCAATTCAGTACTTCACTCGTCTTCCAAATCCTTGCTTTTAAATCCACGTTACAGGCAACTTGGAATACATCTTTTGAGGATCTTGTTTCAATATATAGGTACATACTTTTCAAGATGAAAATGTAATTCAAATACGATGCATAGTACACCCCCTTGGCCTTACCTTTGATAGAGAGCACACCATCCACAGTAGGGGTCTCCGACGTCACTCTGCCCTCCGCCTCCTCCTACGCACTCCTCAAACGTTGTATACAATTCACACTCCTCCACCGGCACCTTAGTAACCTGTGCACAAAACAACCAAAAACAGAACATGAAAACTGAGAACGAGAAAAACATCTTTCAAGAGCGCAGCAAGAAAATTGAGACGTTCTATGGAGACATGGGACCCTTCATTTGGGAGTAAATGTAGTCCGTTTAGCGGAGGGGACTTTAGATGCCAATTAAGATTGAGTTTCTTGATGCTAAAATGTTGAATGCGTCTGGGGAGCAGCATGGGGGTGGAGTGGATAAAGATGAGGGATTCGAGATGATGAAAAACGCGATGTGAAAGAATTCAATGAGATTGTGATCTCGTGATGAAATAAAGAGGAAAAGATCAATTTTGATTTTTGGTACAAATAATTCAGGACTTTGTAGTTGTGGATTGATATGTATGGCTAAGTGAGGTATCATTAGATCATCTGTGGAATAGAGTTTCTTGCTTGGTATTTCCCTCTGGAAAAAAGGGGCGTTCAAATTGCAATCCCTTTACAGTTATTAAAATTCTTTTTATAACGATTCACATTTTCATCATTCAATTACAAATCTTAAAAATGTTTGGGATCTTTTATGAAAAAACATTACGCACAGATCATTCACTTTATACTCATTATTATCATTATTTTTTAGCATCCATTTTAATTTTTAAGATATGTTATACAATAAACATCAATGCAAATATGACAATCATAATTGGCATGAAGATGTCAATCATGTGACAGGTGTCATGTAATGCTTGTAATCTTGTATTGGAAATTTGTGAAATGAATCCATCCACTGAATACCTATTCAAATCCATCACTAAAGCTCTTTTCTCTCAACAAACGATTCTTACTTCCTGCTGGTATTAATAATCCTATACCATTTCTTTCCTCTTCCTTCAAAAGGGATGAAACAGTTGTGTATTCTAATCTACATATCAAGCCGGGCTTTCCAAGGCTTTATTCTAAATCACAACACCTCAATGGATATTTGTATTGTTGTTGAAAGTTATTTATTGGTATGATTTTCCGCCAAAGCTTGAAGAATATCCTTGTACAAGGAGAATTCACCCCTGTCGGTAACTAACAAACTTTCCACACAACATTCTTGTCATCAACTAAGACATTTCTATGAGAAACCTTCAAATTCATTATTCTCTTGTACAATCACGCTTTGGACAAAAAGCTTCTCTTGTACCAGGAAAAAGTTTTATCCAAAGTAATCTCTGTTGTTGGACATGTCCCCATAAGCACTTAGGGAGATGGAAGCCGGGGGGGGTTTAGAACTGGGGGAGTGTTTTGCCACGATCAGGAATTCTCAAATATTTGAGTAAAACTAACCTGGGCCCCGTAACATAAAGGTTTGCGATTAATTGCTAATCTGATAGCGATTGATATCAATCGCAAGTCTATGACAAATCATGTACTAAAGTTTGCAATTGATCGCAAAATCAAATAGCGATTAATCGCAAACTTTTATGTTACGGGGTCCTGGTCATCCAGACAACCATTCGACAAGGACACTTATTTTACATTGTCACTAAAGATTGCATAGAGACGTAAACTTTGTAATTGCCGAACTTTTGTACGCCCATACCCGAGGTGTTCCTTTTTTATGACTAGGTAGGAAGGCTGAAAGATAAGTGCTTATGTACCTACACAATCACACATATAAAGACGTGTCACATTAAGTTTAATTCATGGTCACAAAACTATTCTGGGATTAAAAGGAATGTCTCAAGGTGGGTATTCAGCAGGAATTTGTAAGGTTTTAACTACTGGGTATATTCTTATGATTTTACAAAAGGATACCATACAATCTAATCCTTGTTTTAATCCGTTATATTTGACAGGGTGCATTACAAGAAACACCCAGTAAAAGAGAATGAAGTAATGCAAATGTTTAATTGCTTTGATATCAGAAGTAGAAATATAAACATTTCCTGTGAAAATCATGAAGCATGTTTGGAAATGAAGAATAAATATGTTTACCAATTCATAGATTGTGAATGACCAATACAATTTATACAATGGCAGGTATAATAAAAACTCATTGGCCCATATTCCGATAGCGAGGTTTAACTTAACCCAGGTCTAAGTCATTGTTCTTTAGATTCTTGGTTTAACTTTTGAATAGCCCGGGTCTAATTAACAATGAGTTAGTCCAGGGTTAAGTTAAACGTCGCTATCGGTATACGGGCCGTTATTTTTTATCTTCAATCTGGGAGAAGTAGGAGTTTCAAAATGGAGGTGAAAATAACAAGAAAGAAGTAAAGGGCTTATAAATTATATATCAGACAGACTGAAGGCGCAGGAGTGAACCACAAAAATACATCTCCATCAGTTTAATACCTGGGATGTTAACACATTGAATACTGTATTCAAATCTTCCCCATAGGATTTGTACAGGGATTGCTAGGCTCAATCAAGAAACAATTTAAAACAAGTTTTGAGATCACAACAAAACAAGATTATAAACCGGGTAGTGATGGACAGCCATGGGAAAAATAAGATGGGTCCGGCTGCTCCGAGACAGCTGAACGACAAACCCCGTATCAGCTTCAACAATCATCCATCAATCTCTTCAAATCATACGAGATTCCATGAAGATTCAAACGACAAGACATGTTTACACTTATAAAATACAGAGACGGAGAATACATTTAAAACTCATAACAAGTTGTAGGGACTCACAAGATTTGACTGTCAGGAGTGTTTATACTAAAAAATATATGGTGTCTTGGGAAATGTTTTTCTGGTAAATGCTGGTGGAGGAGTCAACCAGGGTTCAAATTGATCACCATGTATGTTTAGCTGTAAAAATTTAGTATTGTGGTAAATTCCCAAACATTCAAGAAAAGAAGCACATCTTTAAATGACAAAATAAGATCTTGGAGACTTTTTTTTTGGGGGGGGGATGTCGAATCATTCTTTAAACTTAAAGAACCAAAATATTCACACAAGAAAGTATTTTATGAAATGTTTCTGAATGGTTTACAATACAAAAAAAAAAAATGTTACAACATCACATCCAGGTTCTATTCAATCACTGTTAGATTGTATAAATACTGGTAATGCTCCAGCCCTAATTATTCGCTGGATGTAAGCATCTAGGGTAAGGGTTGTGACAGGGTTTATGCATCAAATTGATGTCAGGATTACAGTTATGGTTAGGATTAGGTTTGGGGGAAGGTTTGAAGTTTTGTAGATTTTCCATTGGAGTAATTGTCATTGGGGCAAATGTAATGGAACCATAATAATACCTTCTAGACAACATTCGTCCAAGCTTTTCAACAGACTTGGGATGTCCGCTTCAAACACGTAGTCTATTTTACATGAGAATAAATATTGGTGGTACAAGTCTCAACATTCACATGACACTTTACAAAACCATTCTTGTCCACAATAATAGAAATGTACCTCTGTATGGTCTGGTGTTCGTGTCCTATGTATGACTGGGGCATGATAGGAATACGGTAAGATCATCGTGAAAAGAGGGCGTGAATCAGGAAATTAATAAAAGTATGGTGCCAGGAAATTATGATTGCTTTACCACTGGAAGACGGGTAGGCCTACCAAGAGCTGTTTATTAAATCTCGGCTTGAAGAACGTATTGAGAGGCTCCTGATGATAACTATGTTTACAGAGTACAGCGAAAGTGTTTGCTACTCCTCAGAAGATATACTTGACCTTAGCTAGCATTTCAGTTGTGTTATTCCAATGCAAATGGAAATAAGATGAATTAATACTCGTAATGTATAACTTGCTGGTACACAAAACATTATAATGAAAAATACATCATTTCTGTTTTCCAAAGGATGAATGTTTAAAAAGTACAGCAAAAGTGTTTGCTACTCCTCTAAAGATAAACTTGGCCTTATCAAGCATCTTTGAGGGGTTATTGCCATGTAAATGGAAAGAAGATGAATTCATACTTATCATGTATCACTTGCTGGTACACAAAAATTATACTGAAGAAACACATCGTTTATGTTTTCGGAAGGGCGGATGTTTGTCGCAGTTAAATTCAAAACATGAACAAACCACATGATTTACTATACCAATGAGGCTGAATTATTTAATGCTATGAAAACAGGAACCACTATCATAGACTGACAAAACAACAATGGCACATGACACAGAATAGGAAGTAAAAATTGAAAATTTGCAAGAAAAGTGAAGGAAATGTGTTTTTTATTTTGTCAAGCATGATTGCGGTAGATTTGAATTCATAACAATGATGTCACCCAGAGGAAAAGAAGGAAGTCATAACATCCTGAGTAAAATAAAGATTTAGCTAAAAATGAATTCTAAGCCAACATATTTTCGATGGATTTATTATAATTCCATACCATCTGTATCAGCTTCGTGGTGAGAGGGACCTGGCAATGGTTCTTACTCTAGCTGAATATTGCAAATGGTTGTGATGATGCTTTACTTATAATCATTGCAAAATTAGAAATCAATTAATGAATATTCATGTCAGGAGTAATAAAAAAAAATCTGTCATTATAAACATGAAGGAAACCTTCAACTGGAGGTGACACTATTATTCCAAGATCCCCCCCCCCCCCAAAAAAAAAAAAGTTTTTCATTTTAAAGTTTGTAACTTAATTCTAATAGGAATTCCTTCAAGACCCTGGGAAGCAATATCAAGTTTGGTCTGGTGTTTCCATACACTTGTTTTCTTCTCAGTTTTGATGCTTATACCACTGACAAAACTTGTTATCACATGTACAACTTCAATTTTCTCATGAGCCCAATATCAACTTTGGCTGCCAAGAAAGGAGTAAAAATAGAATTTCAATTTCAAGAGCATCTGCAAGGGTCAATATGAAAATACAGGGGTATATCCAGCTTTGGACCTGGGAGCCTACAAACTTTATGTTGCATTAGCATCTAGAGGGAGAAAAGTTGGATAAATATTGGCCAACTTGATGTATTTCAATACCTTTATACAAGCATGACAAGTGAGGGAGTTTTTACTAATCAAATTAAGAGCACTTATGTAAAATGGTATTTATGTTCCATAAAATAGACTTTGTTACTTGCATTTTTGTTTAAATATCATAGGATTTTTCTCTAAAATATTTCCCATCCAACAGCAGATTATTTTACTGTAATGACAACTAAATTTTTTTACAGAAACTTTAAAATCAAACAAAGGAAAGAATGCTCTTTCAGCTCAAATTATCCTCTGCATCTAATTGATCCAAATAATTATGGTTAATAATAATCCTACGTCATATGGGATAATCATTAATAATACAGAGGTAATTTGAATGATACAAGATTCACACACTAATTTGTAATATCCGCCAATTTTGTTGAGTTACCAAATTTCTTCGAGGAGCGGATTGATTAAAAGACGCAAGAAGATGAGCGCGTATGTCAACAGTGATGAGTTTACAAGTCAAGATAATATCGGTAGGTAGTCTGGTCTCATAGTTTGTCTTGGATGAGTGAATAGGGGAAAGGGAAAGTTTGAGACTCGTTTGGGGGAGAGGTGAGAGACGAAAGAGCAAACCCAAGAAATGAAAAGAAGGAAGAAGGGGAGAATGATTAAAGTAAAATTGCATGGGGATGGGAACGACATATAAGGAAAAGAAAATGAAAAAAAAAAATGAGAGAGCAGGGAAGAAGGATGGTAGATACATTGTAGGAAAGAGGGGAGAGATGGACAAGGAATGATTGATACAGAAAAAGTATGGTTTGTGAATTTTCAGATACCAAGCCTACAAAGATCTATAATTGTTTGAAAAGATACCAAGATATATTAACTGTCACATTTTCATGTCAACCTCATTATTTGAACTGACTTATTTGGAGAACCCATCAGGCAAAGGTAGTATTCCTTTCATTTCAGATGCACGAAGATGCCCTCAAAGAAAACAAGTAGCAAAACTATATGAAACATATCACAACATCTATTCAAAAGAAAACATTGCAAGGGTTGTCAGAATATATTTGTGCTCCTGTATGACATGTCAAGAAATCCATTCATGATTTATCGTTGCAATTATTTAAAAAAATTGGAAGTAACATTCCTATACTTTATGTATGTGACATTGTCATGGTAACAGACCTTTCAACACATTTCTCTTGAACCTGTATAAAGCTGCAATATTCTTTTTTCTTTTTACACCACCCTCGTGAAGAATGTCAGCAGGTTTGATATTAAAGACACTGTAGTTTGAACTTGGGAGGAACTATCTTTGAATAAACCTTGCAAGAGACCATCAACTTTTCGGAGGTGAAGGTGGGGGGTGGGAGTAACATTTATGTTTCATTAAAAAGCATATGCAACTTGTACATTGCATCTATTTGAGTTTAAAAATCTTATTTTTTCCTTTATTTTTACATATGCGGCGGAGTGTTTTTATAAATAATTTACATTATTCAGGCTACATAAACAAAATAAGGAAAATGGTAGGTTGCTTTTATAATTATTTTCTGCAGTCAGTGGAGTTAGGATTTGGGTTGGTTTATTGTATCTATTCTTATACAAATTGTGTGTTTTGTAGGGTATCTGTCACAATTTCTCAGGATTTTCATGGATCATGAATAATTTGAAGAGCGCAGATTTATTTCGTTAAAATATGCATATAGCCTTGAAAAAAATGACTACCAATAAAAATCTTCTTTTGTCACAGAAGAAGCACATCAAGAAGATCTCGTCAACTGATAAGAAAAAAATGATGAGGCTTAATGGGTCGAGTGATTAAACATTTCAGGAATGTGAAGAAGCTATCTCTTAAGGTGCATCTTCTTGAACAAACAAACTTTTATAACACTTTACAATGAAGGCTAGAAACAGCAAATAACGTTTCAAAGATACTGATAATGAGATCCAATACTGTCTGATGATCAGTGACAAAAACTGAACTTGATGAATACAATACAAAGAAAGAATTACATTGGCTCTGTTAATCTAGTCACTTAGTTTTAAGCCAGTAGAATATTATGACATTGTAGATTAAATTTTTTGTAAACATTTGTTTTATTTCTGAAATATGAATCCAACTACAAAAAATATAAGAAAAGAATAAAAACCATGGAAATGCTTCAAAATTTAAACCTGGCAATATTAATTGTGTGATTCCATACCAGGTGAGTAGTGTAATTTTGTCTCCAAAAGTACATGAATATTTGGTAAACACTTGTGTCATTTCCGAAATATGACCCCAATAAAAAATAAAAAGGCAGTTCCAATGTTTGCTCTGTTTTATCAGCATATCTCAAAGAACGGAAGTTGTGTGTGTGAGCATGCATCATAAGATATTGGAGTTTGCCCCAAAATCTTTATTTGCCGTCTACAATCTGTGTTTTATCGAAAAACCAACTACACTCTGCTTGTACTTGATAGAGAATGGAGGGTTGATCAATAAATTCCCCGATCTTAAATGATGGTTGGAGATTGCCTAATGGCTCCGACCAGTGCAAATATTGACAATCGGAGGTGATGTATAGCAACTAGTCTGGGCAGGTCCTTTGGAGAAGGTTCCCAGAGTACAGTGTGATAAAGAGAAGCAGACAAGCGGTTGTGATTAAGGAATCAACTAGTATATGTACAGAAAGGTAAGGTATTACTGCTATGTGATAAAATATAAAATATTTATAAGAAGAAAAATGGGCTTATAAACTTGGACATGTTGCTGGTAGAAATACAGCTGGATAAAAGTGAAATGATCCATTTAAAAACAATTTCCTGGGTTATTCAATTGTATTCCTTATACATGATTTCTTTAAAAAACATAGTGTCCCGGAAGCAGATTGAAAGAAACGATAAATACTCAAAAGTTTCAGTTATCTTTTGAAATTAAAAAATGTCAAATTAGTGGCCAACACACAAAAACAGATATCTAGGGTTACTAGGGGTTTCATGTCATGAGATAATCCAATAGTTACCTACTGATTAGGTGATTGATTAAAACTAATCACTGATCAAATGTTTGTCATGGATTAAATCCCATAGAATAACATTCTATCATTATTTTCTCATATCCTACTGGCATTTATATATTCTATCAGACACAATCAAATCTATATATGATTGGCTAGACTAAGGCTTATCATATAAATGATAAATACAGTTGCAATGATTATGTGTGGTTCAGTGAACCTGATATTGAAATCATTGCATTTTAGTTTTCCAATGCTAGAATATGGGATTATGTTCAGTAATTTGTATTATAATCTTTCACTTTATTTATAAATATGTGATTTGCTAATATTTCTTAGAGAAAAGAATTGAGAGGATAATACCTGAAAGAGGATGCCACATACCATTTCCGAAATATGATGAGTTTATTGCAAAGAATATCTTAGAAGGCAATTTTTTCTCATAAAAGTCTGGATTTTTCTCCATTTCACATCAAAACCAGCTGTGCTTATCATGCAGAATCCCCTGAGAAGTGTCTAGGAAGAGGGCATTTATTGATCGTTTCCTTCCGACATTCTCGGCCTTGTTCCTTTCATCTCACAAGGTCAAGTTCTCTCACAACTTCTCAACTACTTTCTTTCTTTTCAAAGTGATCATACTCAAGGGGAAGATACAGATTATACCATGAAAACTTGGAAGAGCGTAGAGAATAGTTCTCATTTTGATTAGTATATTTAGATGTTGAGGAAAAATTTTCAACAACAAAAATGAAAAACTATATATATTAAAATACAAAAACAAAAAAAAAACTGCTAAACGAGAATATTTTGTGGAGCAGTTATGCAAAAGTTCTTCCCCATGAAACACGTTCTATATTTGGAGGATTTCCAATGTGACGATGAAATTACAACGGTCCTGGCTCCAGAAGTTATCTATTGATCTAAACCAATATTTTTTTAATCTACAAGTACCAAATCTTTCCTTGTTCTTACAAGGAAACTTGGCAACTTTAAACATATTTCTTGTCATAAACATCCACTTTTCCTGACTTTCAATGTCCGAATGCAGAAAAATTAAGCATTATGTCTCCTCTATTTCGAAGTTTGGTCTAAATGTTGCATCTTTGGTCAGCCTAAAGGCATCTAATCAATGCAAGTCAAAATTTTGTATCTCATAATGAAAATCACAAAAATTAAACCTGTAATCTGAAGATTTTTTTCCCCACAAAACATCTTCTCATTTTCTAGGCAGTACAACCATCTGTTTCCCCCATTCAAGGTATTGCTCACTTGACTTAGAACATGTCATCAGAGGTCGACCATCCCCACAACCGCCTGGGAGTGAACCCTAGAAAGCAAGGATTGCGTCAGTTACCATGTCTTACTGTCATCATATACCATCATGTTGAGAAACTTACTATGAACTTCATTTGACCCCATGTCCTTCTCAATTTGTGGTCTTGAATATTTGGTTAATTTGCAGAAATACCAACAGTTACAGAATATTCATTGGATAAGAAATTAGAAGGCAGAGGCCAAATGCTTTGATCTTATAAAATAAAACATTTGAAAAAAACTTTTCATCCATTCATTTATTCAGGGGATATATAAACAATGGATAACATATCAGAACAAATCTCGTCAATATTCTTGAGCAGTTGGCAATTCTGCCCGTGGTGTAGAAACAGAGTATCTGCACATTATCAGACTGCATCATGGAAGTGTCATGGTGTAGTGGTTCAGACTCTCGCCTCTCAACTAAAGGTTAGGTGGTTCGAAACCCACTGATAACATTAATTTATCCACACTGTGCTGCACTCAACCCAGATGCTTAAATGGGTACCTGGTACGATATGAAGCTTGTCATCGCCACTGTAGGCTGACATTGTAAAAGCTTGCCAGGGAGCTACTATTGGTATATATTCTTTAACGGGGTAATAATATTGATGGAGTGCTTAGAGTGGTATGGGAAAAAGCACCATTTATGAAATAATTCTCGCTGTGCTAGAATTGGAATTCAGACAGTCACTGGCAATAAAATACCTGCCTAGATTTGGCCTGGGAAAGGAGAGAAATATGCCTCACTAAATTTGTGTAGATCTTTAAAAGTCCCCCCCCCCCCCCCCCCCCGCAAGCCCATATAAGACAACAAGAGCTAAATTAGCTCTGTGATTTATAGAGAATGTACTAAATCAGCACTCTATCCTGAGACCCGGCTCACACTTCAGATCGGTAAAGTACTAGATGATTGATGCACAAACACAAATGTTACGATCCTAAAGTGATCTGCTTTGAATTGTGTTCCATATTCTCATTGTGATAAGAATACCAGGAAATTTATTAAACGGTCCTTGTAATTTGGCTTTTTTACTGGTAAACACTTATTTTTAACACAATTAACCTTTTCGGTTAATTTCAACTACAAGCATTACTACATGTATATTAATTTGTGTTTTCCTGCTCCTTATACAATGTTTGATATATTTTTATCGTTTTAATTAGAAAGATCCATAATGCCTGCCAATTTCTTTGTCATTCCTTGATTTTCTTTGTGTTCACCTACAGAGGGGTAGACCATAGTTTCTCATCAATCAGGTCTCGTTTAATCTCAAGGAAGGGGGTCGTGATTATTAGCTTCCTGTGTTTCTTTATAGAAGGCACATGCTGTTTATCTACATAAACCTGAAGGGGCACTTCAGCTCACCTTAACACATTACAAAGTTTCCTCTTTATATGTTACAGCTTAAATGTTTTGGCAAACTGCTTCTACTCACCGAGAAAATGAGGATGCATCTTCGTTCATTAAAGAATGCTTTTTAGATTGTCAAAGCCTTCCTGCATTTGTGTATGTTTTCCAAATAAGTAATTTCATGTATTGTTTTGAATGTTTATAAAAATGAATTCTTAATAAAATATATTTCATTAATGGTAGTTAGACAAGTATTGGCCTACCCTTGTTCTAGAATGTAAAGCTAGGCTACATTCCATTCAATCATCAAATTCTACAAATATTTGAATATCAATTTAATCCTTAATAGCCATCTCAAATGCCATGCTGTGATAACTGCTGGGGGAAATTGAGAACACAATCTAACAAATTATTATTTTCGAAAATTAATTAGCATAATCAAGCAATTTCAGGGTATATATTTCTTGGAGTAAGAATGAGTGTCCCCACATCATAAGGCTGAGTAAGTATATTAAGGTCATGGTATATGATCATGTGAATCTTACCATTTTTCCTTGACAATGACTCACATTAATCCTGCACAATTTCAAGGAACCAGACAAACTCATATTCATAAAATCACCCTTGAAGGGGCTGCACAAAGCAGGGTGCGGTTTAGCTGTACTATTCTTTAAATATCTCTTTAAATTTACACTGTATTTTATTTCTTTTTAAAATTGTAAAGACTATTCTATTAATAAAAATGAATTTAATTGATCAAAATTGAATACTCTTTGTAAATTACAAGTGACAAATCTCGTTTATATAAAAATATTCAATGCTAAAAATTGCTTGATTTAGCAATCAAAATATCTAGCCCTTACATCAGAATTCTTTCAGAAATTGAAAGGCGAAACTTCACTGAAATGAGCAAGAATCCTGACAACAATAATATAATAATAAAACAAAACATACCAAAACAAGAATCAACAAATATGCTGATCTGTATCAAAAATCTAATAAAAAATTGCTACTGGATAGATTTGAAATGATTGTAAGAATGAACAGACATAAAATCATCTTGATAAATACCATGGATCTGATATGGCTCAGTGATTGATGCCCTTGATCTCAAATTAATCCCATATCTAATCTAGACAAATGAAGAGGAAATCTAACAAGATTATTCAAGTTTTTATTGTGTGATCAAAAAGACATCTCCTGCCTGATTGATTGTTTAATAATGCAAGACAGATCACTGTTTACGAGCATTTTTTTTTAAACCGATAGGCTGATCTGAATCCTATGTCAAGCCTATCTAATCATCAAGATATATCCCTCTGCCATTAAACTAAGTCATTGTGAAATGAGAAAAACAGACAAGCGCCATCCCAGATACTATATAGAAATTGTTAAAATTAAACTTTAACCAATTCAAAAGTACTTGATTGTGAGAGTAATTTCCCAAAGCAACTAAATATTATGTGATACAGTTCTGATTTTATCATCATTTTTAACATAAAGCTCATCTAAAGAGATAAGTGAGAATGCAGACTCATTCCAAATTTGGAGATGAGCATCTCTTTGCCAGTATTGTGTAGCTTAATTATGGAGCTTAATTCTGGAGCTTCTGTAACTTCCTCAATGAGCTTTAATCTTACCTTCAAATATAATCTATAGGAAACAATATATTTACCGATTTGATCGTTTCTAACTGCAATCACCAAAATCAACATAATAACAATGAATGAAAAAAAATAAGCATAAATCATAATCAATTTCCACACATTTAAAGGGGATTGAAACCCCAAAAATATATTGACTTATTTCAGTAGGTGTAATATTTATCTATTTGATGGAATATTTTATTGTACAAGAAAAAACAGCATAAGGAGACAAATTTTCATTTTCTGAGCCAAGATTTCGTCTGCTAGCAATACCCTGGGGGCTACCATTTTGTTATTTGGTA
>BQKZ01002076.1:50114-85307 GCA_036244855.1 Temnopleurus reevesii
AAACATCTTATTTACACCCATCAAATTGAATCTTTAAGTTTTTGTTTAGTGATCCCGCTTATCCAATCACAAATCCCCATTCCAAGATGAAAATGGACCAAAACGGCAAAGAAAAACAAATAAGGGTTCAACCTCTGTAACTAGGGAAACCTCACATTTGCGTTTAGAATTACAAAGTTTGGGGTGTTAAATCTCAGTCATTGGATCAGTAAAAGTAAAAAAAAAAAGAGAAAATTCTGTTTGGTAGCAATTTTTAGAGTCCTGGGAGAGGTCTTCGTGCAGGAATGTTCCAAGCCGAACCCTAAGTTTGCAAGACGCAAGAGAAGAATGTGGATGAAAATGTCAAGAGGACACATTCAATTTTCTCTATTTGATATCGGCTAAAAAACAACGCTAAGTCTATTTTCTTTTCCAGCAGAGTAAACTGTTCACATTCCATTTTGTATAAGTTTCAGTGATTAGGTATTATATTTTATATCTCTATAAAAAAAAAAGAAATGTGATCCAGCAAATGCAAATAACATTTGAAAATTTAAGTAAAGTTCTGTTGAAAAATTATTTCACTAAATGAATTCAGAATTAACCCCCCAAAAAGTTTACCAGAACCAAGAAGGCACTGCATAATGATTTATCCTTTCAACATATTCTCAAAATATTAAATTATGTTTTACACCTGTCAAATTTTCATGTAAAAAATTTCATTCAGAAAAGTATAGAGTGGTTAACTTCACATTCACAATTAGAAAATCCGGAAAAAGAGCTCATTGGAAACACCTACATACTTAATTGAAATTAATGCTTCACATATTCAGCTTAGCTGCAAATGGAAAGGACAAATCCAAATATTCATCTGACATGTTTATCTTAATTCTGGTTTTATCTTTTATACAAATGTTTCCTTTTCATATTACTTCATAATAATTTTACAATGGAAATCTAAATTATAAATCCAAATATTTATTTTCATTTTAGTTTCATCCATGGCTTGTATTTGTACAGAAATAATATGACTGAGCACTGTCCTCTCTCTTTTACTTTATTTTTATTAATTTTTTGTTCAGGTCATCAGAGATTAAAAAAAAAGGGGGAGGGTGTACAGACCTATAAAGAACACAGTCTTTTCCAGAAGATAAGAAATACATGCAATAACATTGTCCTTGGCTACTGTTTACCAACCATGAACATTATTTTCTTTATATTTTCTTTTTCTTCATTCTTTACCAGCGCGGAGACATGCTGCCTTGGCAACCATTGGCTGGTGTTCCCACGCTAATGTCTGCAGCCTGTCCCAATTTTCAGAACGAGACTGAAGGAACCAGTTATCAGTACATGCACTTCAATCATTCTGGTTTGAGGACTGATAACACTTTGTAATTGTTCATATCGAACCAATTAGAACTGACCAAGAAGAGTGTTCGGTCTGTACTGCAAATTATTAATAAGGAAGTATAGAATTATTTTATGCAAACCATACATTCATTTGAAAACATCCCTATACCTTCTAAGATAATGAATGTTTTATTACTTACTCTCATCCATATTTTGCATAAAAATAGACCAACAATCATTAAAGTTTGATTGTAAATGTAAAAATCAATCAATCATATAGACTTACAGAAGGTAACATCGAACCACAATCTCATATGAAATTAATAAATACCAATAAATGATATTTCTCCAGTAGACCCCACTGGCAGGTGCAGATGAAATTGGAATCATTAAATCATTATTACTCTGAAATGATAATTCTATTGATTTTTTACCCTAAAAATACAGGAAGGAGACACAATAGAGTCAGCTGCCATTTCCTGTGTTATAAAAGAAAAATGAAAATTTCATTGTATGCCATGAACAAAGTCAAAATTTTCTTTTCAGTGAACAATTTCCCTCAATTCCAGAGTAGGTGAATTTCTTGGCTCATTGCTTGTGTCTTGGTAAGATTTATTTTACAATAACATCCTTTTTAAAATAACTTTTGGTTGGAGACAACATATTTAATGAGTCTTTAAGGATTTGGATGTCATAAGAACATAATTCCATGCATGGTTAACAACCCATGAATTATTGTGGAGACTCAAATCCAAGGTCAAAAGTTTAGCGTCAAAAGAAATTGTTGGTTTGAACTTGGAGGTTGCTCAACAATACCTCAACAACTTATATGAATACCTGATAATTGAATACATGATAATATTCTGGACTAGATATTCCAATCATTCGTTTGTTGGTCATTACTGTTGAAATGCTTGGGTAATATAATAAAAGGCTCAAGTTGACTTCAAATAGAAACAAGAGCTCAAAATGTTCCATATTCTTGGCTGAATAACGAAGCAATTCAATGATTCTATTTGCACCTCTCTGACCTTATGTTACGCATCCACCTGTTAAGTACCCATCCCAAACACCTCCCCAGGAGTATCTGTATGGGTGCAAATCTATCCACCTACAACTCCTTTTATATGGGACTATGCATGACATAGTGAAACATATACCACATGACCTGTAACAAGCGATGCCTTGACAGCAGCCGGAGAACAAGAAAATCAATTTCCATACATGTAAAAGCTCAATTAGAGATCTGCTCAAAGGAGGAGAGCGCAAGAAAGAAGAGAAGTTGGGGAGTGCTTGAATACAGTTACCTCCCTTCTGAGGACCTTCCAGCCCCTCTGAAAAGCTTTGCTGTCAATATTTACCCCAAATGTGTTAAATGTTTTGGCTATGTGAAGAGAAGGTGGCAATCGGGTATTGAGGGTGAAAAATGCAATTGACGTAAAGTAAAGTTTGCAAATAAAACAGTATATGTGAAAAGAAGAAAAATTTTGGTTGTGGAAAGCATGCAAGGACATTATGGAGTGTGTGCACATCTTTTCAAAAGACTCTCTATTCTTGACTAAAGGATAAAACCAATACTTAAAAGGGTAGAGGCCTTGGTGAAAGGAAAATACAAATAGCTAGGGTGTTGGATTTTCGGTTCGTTTGTGAATCTATTTCATGGAGTGTTAACATGGCTGGACCACCATCGAAAAAAAAAATGGTGCTTAAAAATAGCAAGTTCCAACATACAAAATGCTTGAAATATTGCTTAGAAGTAGACCCTCTCTTTCGATTCGGACAGATATTTAAAATAACAATCCAGTCCCCCCCAAAAAGGTATACATGGGTAATCAATTCATCATTCAATATGAGAAGTGCTCACTTTTAGTTTTGGAAACGTTCAGAGAAAATATATTGAAGTATCTTGTACAGTCAGACCATGAACCTACCTACTAACTGCATGGTCAGACAATCTAATTTTTCCTTCAGCAAAGCCAGTTACATGTACATTTATGTTAAATATCCAGACATGGAAAGTGGCCGATGATTGGATCATGAGACAAGAAGTCTACCGTAATAGGCCGAGTTTAGGCCTCGCAAGTCTCTGGAGCATGGAAGTAGAAGCGGCAAGGATTCCCTGTCAAATGAAGGGTTCAATGGGTTGGGAGTACTTTAGAGTGAAAGGAGGGGTGACTGGTATTCACATAACGCTGTCCAAATGAATTTAGGTTTGAGGGATGATACCCATGTCATACCACAGACCAACCACCTCTTAGGTCATAGAGAAAATGTTGAGGGAAGATTTAATGTTTATCATTTTTTGTTCTCTAAGGTTACCTGTACTTCCTAGTTTCTTAATCACTCGATTTTTGAACGTGGGCCTATTCACCTGTTGCCGAGATCAATTAATGATGGCAACAAAATTTTAGACTACAGAATTTTCTAAAAGTTAAAAAATTAAAAGCTCCACTACAAAATATAGGTATTTTTTAAAAGGTGTTTTGTTGGCAGATCATGTAGACATTGAAGTTGGCAAAACCATCATTATACTGTGTGAATGCCAGAAAAATGGAAAAAGAAGCCATTTGTGTTTTAAACATTATCAGACCAGAAAATTCACAGACAAACTTAATAATTGGAAAATCGCTGTCCAAAGAAAATTATAGGCATTGCTCATTTTAAAAAAAGCATAGTTCTGAAAAGTAGAGGATGATAGACCAAAACAGAGGGGTGGATCGGAGAAGATGAAACACAGTGGGGTAATCATACAGCGAATGGGTTAAAGGTGGATGAGGAGGGCAAAGGGAGTGGAACAGTACACAGGCAGGGGGTACCGGGTGGAGTACCCTAAATGGGTGAAGTGAAATTAGTGAAGGCCTACAGTCAAATTTGTTGATCATTTTTTAAATTCAACATGTGCCTAGACGTATGGATGTTGGCAAAATAAAATTCAGAGCTCAGCGAAAGAAATAATCAAGATTAAGAATCCGTTTGAGATATATAGTGCTGCATAAATAAACTCTGATGGTATTTTGGTGCAAAGTGTGCGTATGGTCACTGCACACAGGGTTCAATGCACTTAATTATTCTTCCATTTATATCTAAAATCATCAATTATCTCTTCCGACGCACTTGTAAGCAGGATGATTGTCACTCAAGTACTATCACTTCACATTCCTCTATTCAGGGAACAATGACCCAGTCTACGAACACCACTGAATTCATTAATAATTCACAAAACACTCTGTTTAGAATGCTCGCATCCTTCCCGCACCTGACAGAGGGCACCTTCCCTTCCTGACCGGGAGCCACCAGATGATTCCTTGCACCATCTCACTCCATCATGGACACCGCAAGGCATCGCATCAACGACGTTCGTTAAGTAGGCTGTCGTTATGGGCAGCCATCTTGATGTCTCAATCTCATGTTCAGAGATCGCTGGCTCCAGGACTAGAAATAAAACATGAGCTCATTCCACCTGTTAGCCATTGAGTCTAATCCAACATGCCGCCTTGAAATAGATCTACATGCTTTTAGAGAGTGGAAATTAAAGTGGCACAGACGTAGGATTACAGGTCCGCTTTTTTTCCTACTCTTTTCAAAATAAAGATTATCTGTTAATTCCAGATTCTTAAAATGAGCTTACCTTAATACCTAACATGAAAGAACTCCAAAGTACATGTACCAAGGAGATACCAATGTTAAATAACAAATTTAATTCTAGTTCAAAATTTTCATAAAGTCAGAGGCAGTATCGCTTAGATAAACCACATCGATGGCTTTAAATCTGTATGGAATAAAATTCACATGATGCATTCCAACATGTTTTTAGAGGCTCCATCTGATACATTTTATATCAATTTGAATGAAAAGTCTGTCCTTCAAAAGTCCTGAATGTTCCTAAATTTCAGCACATCTGTATCAACAAATCATATGAAAGAAATCATAGAACTCTAGAGCAGAGGCTAACTCTTTTTTTCGTAAAATTTATTGAAAGAGGGGGAACGAGAAGTCACGAAAGTTAACAATACACGCTCAAAATCATCCAGGCCAGTCCATTCAATCACGGGGGAACATTCATGGCTAGACTTTCTCCTTTATTCTCCCTATTCTTCCCGATGTGTGGTCTCCAGGGCAAATTCAATTACGCTTTGCTGCAAATGTGCATACACAAGTGATCATGAATGCTAAATTGAGGGTTGAGAGTGGGAATTTTTCTAAAGAGTTTTCCTACCTTTTTCCCCTCACCTGCATTTGAAGTTGTGTGTGCAGAGGACTTTATTTAAGATAGAGTGATGTTGTGTTCCGTGCCATGTCTCGACATCAATTCAGCCCAGAAGATCAACACCTCAGAATCAGAGGGAATATATTTTTCATATTTCATAATTTTCTGAATGAAATTTTTTCCCAACAGTAATTCACAATCCCATGTTTAAGATGAAGCAAATGTGCCTACTAGTACAACTCTTACAATTTATTATGAACATGACACTAACCATCGATTGTGTGGTTTCTGATCAGAAGCACCGTATTGGTAAAAGCACAATATTACAAAAGATAACTGTTGTGGTATGACCTCCCACCATATTCCATTGTATGCTTATTTTATTTCAAATACGATACTTGAAACTTTCAATCTTTGAAATAATCAACCAGTCATTTCTCTACATGGGCTTAATATAACTCAAGGTAAAACAAATTTGTGAAAAGAAAAAAAAGATAATTTCTCTGCCAGAAAAAGTTCAAGTCCTCAGGATATACCCATTCAACAAAAATTGGCTATTATTTAGATGGTTTTCCTGTTCTGTCTGCTCAATTAGTACGAGTACACCCATCACACAAGTCGGAAGTATCACAATATCATAGAATTATCCACCGACCTCAAACTCTACAAGTGGGACTAGTTGAGCATAACAGGTCAAAATCTCCCTCATACATCTTGGCTAATTGGGCGCAATATGATTCATCACTGACTGCCTTCTACTGGAAATATATTTACAAATTTAAAAAATGATAGAAATTTGCTGAAATCTAACTCTATTATGAATGAATTAAGTTCAAACTTTTACTTTTATTTTTTTATTTTTTTTCAATGACAAAACAGAGATGCTCATTCTAAAGATGACAGATATACTCTGGATAAGTAGAGAGATGTATCGTTTTATGTCAACGCCCTTTTTATATTACATATACCCATGACAAAGTGATGGGTGTGTCCTTATCAGAAAAACACATTTCACATCTTTTGTAGGCTATATCCAATCTGTGCACACTGCTGTCTGCACCCAATTCATCATCTCAGACAGGACAGGAATCAGTCAGTGGTACCTGGTATCAAGGGGGAAACCAGGTCACAGGTCACATGCAAGCTCCCAAATCAAACCACACCTCTTCGATGACAGGTCAAAGGTCAATGGTAAACATGCAGGTGCGTCTGTCAAACCCATTCATTTGATCCCATTTGTCGCCAGGTGAGGCAGTCTTTGCCTTTCAATGTCAAATCGACAGTGTTACATCTATCTAGTTTCTTTCTTATTTTCAGTATGGATATTCATGTCAGTTTTTAGTGTTCTTATATATATTCCTTAAATTTACAACCAAAAATATGTTTCTTTTATGTGTAGTTCAGTTAACTTTACTATCAAACTGTTGGCCATCTTAATAGGTGGAGCACCGGCTACCCCACCAAGCAATACACATATACCAGTCTGACAACCGTTTTTCATGGAGAGGTCTATTGGCATCAGAATGCTTCTTACACAAAGCTTTGGGTGTAGAGCTATTGTACGTACATAATAGCTTGCTACCTCATTCTGAATGACTGGTAGCGCTAAAATTTGCTTCCACTGTATAACATTCTTTCTGTACTTCATGTGTATAATATTTGCACTTTCTGTATGACTGTTGTAATACTCTTTGAACAAGACAGGCAAAAATCATTGCGCTTTCAAATTCTCTGCCTATACCTCTACACAAGAACCAAAGGCCCCCAATACCAGTCGTATGCAGGTGCCACTGCCCAGTGTAATTGTCTATCAAGCCAAACAATTCATTCCACTGGGTTGACCATTCACACAAAAGACATCATCAGGTAATTGAGGGAGATGATTTGGATGGTTTACCAAACGTCAAAAAAACCTTTCAGAATTGTGATAATCCTTTCGCTAAATCAGGAAGCCTGTAAAATGCAACCTTTTGGGAGAAAAACTCATCTCCAGGCCCTGACACTATTTCTTCAACTCTAAAATAAGTCAAGAGGATTTTAAGGTTCATATCAGAACATAGACAGGACATATCAGATAGTCTATGTTAAAGGTATCATGTAAAGATTACACCTTCAAACATTTTCTTAAAATATGCATTTAATAATCACAAAAAACACACACTTCTTTGGCACCTCATCTCAGTCCTACAGGCTACGATTCTTGCTGAAGCATGCAATAACTTCATTTCATTATAAACAATCTATTTAGAGAGGTAAAAATGAAGACAGAAAAGTGAGTTCTTCAAGACTACGTTGAAATAAATATTTAGATGTTGATTGGGCAACCACTAGTGCACTGACGTTAAGAAGCCAGTGGCCAAAACTTTTGTCTTCAAGATTCCCCCGTTGCTGTCTCTAATCCTACTTCATCTTTGACATCAATCAATTCTATTCTTCTGCATGATATCATAAGCAGTCTAGAGTCCAGTTCTAATTATATGATACCCTACACAAGTGTATTTGTAATCCAGTCAGAAATCATTACACCATTCTTTTCTCAATAAGGAAACAATTTTAGACAATAAAAGTCTGTCAAAATGGGAGAGTTACTTATCACTTCTTTAGGGTTCATTCTTCAGAAAAAAACGGTGTGATTTACATGGCAGAATAAAGATGTAAGCACACAGCTGCATAATTTTCCAGGATAAGGATTACCATTGCCTAAAGCCACAAAGGTACTCTGGATGAAGTACATTAATTTGAAGAAGAAACCTTTCATGTTCTGCTTTTGAGAAGTCTCTAAGGTTTCTCATTCAAAATCAATTCAATATGCAACTAAGGAGCAACAAACTATGATTGGAGTCTGACATCTCTTATGCAATTTATCTTCTCTTCTTTATAAATGTATTTCATGGAAAAAAAAATACTGAGTAGACCAATGAAGTATAAAGTATAACTCATTCTCAAAAATTGCAATTTGAAAGTACCTGTAATGTATCAACAAAAGTCTGTCTTATGAACTACACTTCTCCTGATAGAAGAAATGTTTGTATAATGCTATTTTAGAGATCTCAGCACTTTCTACAAAACAACTTAGAAAGAATATGCATCATTACCAAATGAAAACTACAAGCGTTACAATCCTGTCACAAATAACACCGGGATTTTTAATAGAGAAATCTTAGCTTTCTGAAGTAGATTTCTTTCATTTGTAATAATGCAGCACATCAAAGACATCTGAAGTTGCATGATGATATTTTCTTACAAATGAACACACATACCAAAAGTAAATCCTTTGAAGGAAGTATGAAGTAACATATATAAATTGTTGGGGGAAGAAAAAAAGAGTATGTATGAGAAGAACTACCAATGCTTTATCTATGGAAACGGTATGATAAACTGAATCTTAATATAGTGGGGAATGTGCTCCGATTCCTCTGAAGCCATTGAATAAAATGGTTGTGTTGAAACATAAAGGGTTTCATGTAGCCCAAATAGTGATAGATAATAAGGTTTCTGACACATTCACAGTGATATGCGTGGGAGTGTTCATTGAGGAGAAATGCAAGTCTTGAAAAGAAACAGAATGTCCAAGACAAATATAAAAAAATAATCCACCCTTTTTAGAGCCTATACATATTTTCTTATCATTTTGGATAATAAATTTTATAATGCTATAACCAGCATATTAATTGAGAGTATAAATATATTTTATTGACTGAAATAATCCCCAAAACTGTCTTTACAACTAAAATCATTGAATACTTTCTATAATATTCCCCAATGTTTATGTCTGCTCACTATCTCATCACTACATTTTCCTATAAATGGTGGTGTATCAGTATTATTATTCATGCTTGTGTTTGCTAGCACGCTAACCACAAAAATTAGAGGTCATCTCTTTCCACTTCACACATGACTTAGATGATAATTTCGCAATCCAAACCAGGACCTCCCCTTTTCTCCATCATTGCTCCACAACTTCCAAACTTGGCTGAAAATTGGGGCCCATCCTTCTTATTCACCATTCATCCTTCTTATCGCATTAATCAAATAATAACTCAATGAAAACACAATAATGGCCATATTTTTCTATGTTTGAATAGGCATAAATCCCATGAGTCATATTTCTCCAAGTTTATGGTGTATGAGAATGAGAAAGCAGGTCCTTATTTATGTGGACTAGAATAGATCCGAAGGTGGTCTATCAGCCAATCACGGCAAATTCATACTGATCAAACAAACTTGAAAATGCCTCGGGTGAAGCAGTCCGTGGCGATGGAACTATGTCTACAATCAAAACCTTCCGAAATTTACTTTTCATGCAGACAGGAAAGAATAGAGACCCCTTTTTGCGATCCCATTGAAACTTTGTTCACGGGCAGCCTATTGTTGGTCACGTTTGGGAACTTGGGGCTTGCACGCTGCGATTCAAAAAGGCGATTTTCGGTTAGGAGTGCAATTTTTTTATGTTTTGTAGTTTTTCCGCTTCACATTAGTCACATTCCATTGATTGTCCATTGCGCTTCACACAAACATAAAGCGATTCATTTCATTCGCGCTGATAGGTGGGCTTTTTCGATACCACATCCGTCATAATCATCACTAAAGGCTATACGCCTATCTTCTATTGTGATCCCAGTCAGTCTTTCTCCATCGCATCATAGGAATAAAGTTGTCCTTCTACCCGAAAAATCCCACATCTATGAAATTGTGAGGAAAATAACACAATGGATCTTTGCACAAATGAAAATATAAGCAGCGTAACTAAGAATGCTATTATTCAATTCAAGGCGTCTATCAATGGAACAAATTTTGTGATCAAGTGATATGGTTGTGATGAAAATTCAAATACTGATGGGATAATAATTCTAAAGGCTTAGTATAGTTCAGTGTGTTTGTATATATACATGTATATATATGTATAAAAAGATGCTCCTTTATATTAATCTTCAGATGGATTCTCATACATTTTTTTTTGGGGGGGGCAGGTTTCATGACGGGGAATATCTTTGACTCCTGACATGAATCCTCTAAAAGATTTTATCACAATTAGGACAACTTCAATGATATGGGATATCAAATAAGTGTTTGAGCATTCACGATTGATTGAAAATGAGATAAGGGATAATTTGATGATTTTACAGTAGAATAAAATACCAAAAGAGAGGAATCGTAAATACCCAGAAGACAAACTAATCACATCTCATAAGCTGTGCCATTTGTTTGAATTTCATTGAGCAATACAAGAAGCCCCAAAACATATTTCTCAACAGAATTTCTCCAAATTGCATAAACAGACAGGGCTCACCGTGTCTACCATTACCACTGGCCCTTAACTAGAACTTGAATAACTTCTGGTATGCGCATAATTCCAGTCCTAATTGGCATGGAAAATTAATCACGATGATTTGATTATCGGAAGGAGAACTTGCCGCAGAGAGTGTGAAAGACATTTCAATCCAAATTCTGTTATTGTAATCATCGGCAGTGGACATGTACTAACGAAGATGACCATCTCAATGACCAATAGCATCATTTCATTAGCGCCAAATTTGATAAGATATATGATTCTAAGGTGACTGCTAGATCACTTATAATATTCCATTCAAGTTCATTCTAATTGTGGGAATATCTAGGGTTACATGTATTTCTCCATATCGGGCATTCTAATTGATATTCCAAATACATCGCCTCCTGTCTTTAGTATTCAGGACGGGTCAAAATACTGCGGAAGAGTCACGATCAGGCATTGATGTTTTTAAATTTTACCTGCCACCACCTTCACATACATACATGTACACACTCTCTCTCCATCGTTGATACATTTTCACTCTCCCTCCGTCTATTTCTGCTTCTTGTATTATCTTTCTCCCAGAATTCTTTGGACAGAGTCTCTCAGGGACCGCAGAATATCTTGAAAAGTAGAGAGGGTGTGTATCATTCGTTTCATGCACTGCCATACATTTGCATGCATTTACTGAAAAGTGTGGGGAAAAAGGGTGTAGACTCCATGTCTTCTGCAATCACTTTCTCTACAAGACAAGTTTGTGTTAATTATGCTATCGAAATAATATTCTCAAGAAATATTCAGATCAAGAATTAAATCCTTCAGTGAATGAAGCATTGAGGTCCACTTTACCCTTAGCATGCAGCATATGCTCATATAGGATTGTGTGCATAATGTAACATACTTATATAAGGCTATATCAATAGTTGATCAGAAGTGAAATTTGCTATCATTGTAGACTTGACGTATTTGTCAAGCACAATGAGAGCAAAAGGGTACATTTTTTCCACTTTCTAGTTTTCAATTACTTATAATTCCTATTCAGAAGGATGTTTGAGTGAAATATATCACAATTATTTCAGCTTGACATTCACAATCATCTCTTTCAAACAACCTTAAGATACCCCTCTAATTATCCAGCCTTTTAAAGAATTAACGGGAAAGACACCGGACAATCACAAAGTGACACCTCTCGCTCTTCCGCTCTAGGCAATACATTTCATCTCAGAGAACAAGAAAGGGTCGGCTGCCAAGCCATTTTCATCTCAAATGTAAATTATTCCTCATTTCTAAAAGCTTCTCTCGTCCACCAGGGTTCAATCGGCTGTCAGAAATGTAGAAGGAGGGAAGAAGTCAAGAACGTCAAGTTGCCATGGAAAGCTCTTATAAAATATTTATTTTACATTGTGATTCTGTATCACAAGCAGTGAGATATGTTTAAAATATACAAAGTAATTTATAAACAATTATCAAAAGTGAAAATAAACAAGTCAGAGTAACATAATCATTTGGAAACTAATTGCCCATAGAAATGCAACTGCTGTCACGACTCAAAATAATTATAAATACTGTTTGGTAAATGGAGGAGCTTTAGTACTTTCCATGAAAAGTTCCACTCGCAAAATATTCATTGTGGAAGAGATAACGCCATTTTTAACCTTACTTGCATCTGAATAGGTACCCTCCCTCATTCCTCCTTCTTCTTCATCTTCATTCTGGTGTTCTATCCTCTTCTCCTTTAACATAAAGTTTTATTCATTTTTTCTGTAATGTAGAAACTTGACAAGCTCCAAAAAGCAAATTGTAGCTATTTAATCCCCCAAAACTATCTATTCCAATAACTGAGATCAGGCATCTTGCAATGATGAATTTTGAAAGAGTAAAGAGCAAGATTATGAAAACATCTCAAAACAATTTCTCCGCAAGTATCAATCTCAGTAAGTATTAGAATCACAATCTTGAAAGCGCTTCGTAAGATGGATTGTTTGCCAAGCACTCATTTGAATTACACCTGGTATGGTTTAAATGAAGTGATCCCTCTAGCCCGCTCGAAATCCTCCAATCTCAACACATCATTATGGACTTGAACCAGGCTAGAGCAACCAATTTGTACAGTGGAGATTGGTTTTATCTGTCTTGATGAAGTATAACATGACACATGAAAGCACAAGTCAAAGTTGGTTTCAATTAACACCTGAGCAATTCTCCAGATGCATCAAAGGGCAATATATTTGTTATTTTGGGACCGAAATGGGCATTTAAAGAAAATGGCAATTCATTATTGTTCATTATAATTGCATGTCTTTTAATTAATAACAAAGCATTTTTAATAGAAAATTAAATATCTAAAATAAGATATTTCAAAAGCTTTTTCATTGATTGTTATAAAGCCTAATCCTAGTTATCAGCTAAATCTTTGACACCATTCTGAAATAGGGCATAATAATTATTTATTACCATGAAATTGGTTTGAATATATTTCTGATTGCTGCAAATAACCAATCAATCATGGAGTAAGAATCCAGATATTGCACGAAACGATTGATGCAAGGGTTGTAATTAATCATACTGTCCAATAAAATCCATTAGATGTGTATACTCAACATCAAAAGTTTATAGAATGCAACTCCATCGTGGTACGTGCTTGAAATTTGAAATACTCTCTAATTAAGGAAACCTAAGTCAAGTGCTTGTTTTCTGAGTATGTGACTAAACTTACAAGTGGTACTTACATGGTCTACTGACATAAGAGCAACACATATTAATTCTCTTTTAATATTTCTACAAATGAGTTTTGAAGCGATGTATTTGTAGCTCCCTGATCACCCATTAGTCATTTCAGATTGTGCCTAAAGCAGCTCATCTATCACAGGCTTTCTCAGTAGATGTAGAATTGGTTTCTCTAGATGAATAATGCAGTGTTTAACAAACAACGTGGGATGTTGGGTATGTTACTCCGCTCGCTTCGTGAGATGGGGATGCGTCTGACGTATGCTGAGTCAGTCTGGGGTCTCGAAAGAGGGTTTTCATCAAAGCGATTTGAACTTGACTAATTCAGTAACATGCATCATTTCAGCGATTTGATTACTTTCGATGAATCAAAATAGATGAAATTTTAATTGGTTGCCTAACACACTATCGTTTGATATCTTTTTAGCTCGTACTTGTAGCTGGGAGTCTTCTCTGAATCATATTGGTGTGCCAGCATTTGTGCATTGTGTAAATACTTTGTCATGTAGTTCATTAATGATGAACATAAATGTGCTCCTGTATATCATTAGTGTTACTTTTCGGTCACTGAAAGTACATTAAAATCTGATGTAGATTTCACTTGAAGTTATGAACACATAAAATATGTATATTCATATACCATGAACAGGGTAGTGTTTCACCAAATCGTTCTTAAAGTTAGGAATGACTTGTAGAAAGACTGGAGTACGTTAATGTGTCTAATGCGCATAAGATTCTCAATCATTCTGCACAAGAACTGATACCAGTCAAGTGTAAAGCTGTTCTTAAAGTCTTTCGTAACTTGGTGAAACACTGCCCTGGTCTTCTTTTTCCAATAATCATAAACCCCTGGCAAAAATACAAATTAAAGAAACTTACCTTGGTTTCGGTCATCACATAAACATGGTTTTCATCTGGAGTCAGCACAAGTCCGTTTTTCACCATGCCACCATCCGCATCAACAGTCATCTCCTCATACAGGGTAGCAGTAGATGAATCCACTAACCAAAGCTATAACATGAGAGAAGAGATTTTAAAAAAATATAGTAAATTATTGGTGCATAATGAATCACAGCATATTTGGTTGATGCCATCCCCATTATAATATCTATTTTTTAAATTAAGTTTCAGGGTTCTTTTAAAGGGTCAACAAAAATTTGCGAAGAAATAAGTTTAATTTATCAGATTGGGAATTCGCTCAAATTGTTACTTTCATAACCATACAGATGAAGTAGAATTTATGTTCAATGGCAGAAATTGTTGTAGTCTGTTTTTTAATTTATCTGTGTCTCATTAATTACAAAAAATCAGTAAAATCAAATCTCGCCTATGTTATCTTTATCATATATGCACAGTATATCTAAGCAAATATCATTAGGTCTCCAAGAAGTGAAATATCAACACAAAGAGGGGTGTGTGTGCTTAGGTCAAAGTTCAATTCTCACGGTTGAAATGAGTCACAACCATTCAGAAGATTTCACAAGTATTCAAACTCATCAAATTGTGAAATGATTTAAAAAAAATAATAAAGTTTGAATTTTGGACTTTGTGAAAGGTCTTCACTTCAAAAAGTGGGGACCACATCCACTTCATCATTCCTGAATCTGTCTCTGTTCAGTACAGCCTGAAACTGAAAGGAAATTTCAATGCATCAGACATACATGTATATATCCTCTCAGATTTCAAGATATGTACTTTACAAATGTAATTATTTGGTCTTAATATGACGCCTACTCTCCAAAACCAAACAAATATTTTACAATAAAACAGAAACATTACCTCCTATCATATACAGATAACCTTCCCCCATTACCTATTCAGTTTATCTCAAAATAATTTCCCAGATCTCAATTCTTATCTGTCATACCCTTTGAACATTCTGATGGTATTGACAAACTTGGATGTGGAATAGGAAGGTTCATGTTGGAAAGAGCATGCAAAGTACACATCATCGAGGGCTTGTTAACATGGGAACACACATTCTTTGTGTACTTTTCTCATGGTTCTCCACTCATGTCTGAGAATTCAATCTGTTAAAGAGGGGAGCAATTGTAGTTTCCACAAGAAATGGCACCAAAAGTCAAGCAAAGTTGCACCTTTTCACTATGCTTTAAAGCAGGTACCTAAATGATAAAATAGATATTTAAAAAAATAGCCATTCACTGGGGATTCAAAGAAGTAACGTACCCTTAAATGTATATAAATCTAATTTGAATTAATCTGAACAAATCTTATTGAAGTGAGGATAAATTAACTGAGATATTAAAAGATTATAAAAGTTTCAATCGATAAAGTAATGAAACAAATAAGAGGAAATAATATAGGAAATACAGAGAAGTGAAAACATATTACCTGGTACGCATTCACTCTCTCACATTTCATATTGAATATAAAAGAAATCAAATCACTTTATTCTGTGTTTTTTTCATAACCACCCTTACTTTCTTGTTACTCCTTAAGAACAAATAATCTATTGATGTCGTACCTATATTCATTACTTCTAGAAATCAAAGACAATCGATCAAAAGATTCCATTACCACTATCCCCCAATATGCATGTAATTAAATCTCAATAAAGTCGTTATCACTGTCCCCACCACTTGCAGTTGCAATTAGTTGTTTCAAGAGTCAGCATAACTTGAGAATTAATTTTGTCTAGCAAGATGATAATTAGAATGGGAGAGGTCAAGCCACTTTATCACAACGTCCTGTCCGATAGAGTGCTCAATATAGCAACGTATCATTATATTGTCATCAAGTCGGAGGAGTAGGGGAAATTGCTGTTTTTAAGGTAGAGTCAAATAGTGTGAACAGAAGGAAAAACATGCTGGCAGCAAGAAAAGCAATGATGGTTTATTCATCACTACTTCTGGAGTAGCATTCAAAAGAAAAAATGTGGGATTATAATGAATTCTTAGTGTTTTCTGACATTGAGATTATTTTTGGCTGGGTCCACTTTATACTTGGGAGCCATGCTAGATTGCACTTCAACTGAACATTCCAATTCAATCAAATAACATTTCAGATCTGGGTTGAATGATTGAATGCCTATTAAACACAACTCTCATAACTCTGATATTACCACAAGGCCCTAAATGTCAATGACCTAAGAAAGTGATATGGAATAATTCAAGTTAAAGTTCAAATGTCTGAAAGAGCAAACACCAAATCACAACCAGAAATGAAAATGAAAACACACATCTGATCAAAAATATGGATTCAATCTCCTGCAGATATACAATAGTGGTTCTGCTCAAAGTCAGTTAATAATTTGTTGATTATGGTAATATTTCAGAATTTACAGTAGGATCATGTTGGCTGTCAGATTGGGAATTTTGATTCGACTTATTTTGGAAGAGGTCACGAGCTTTGAAATACTTAGGAATGGGTGTCTGGAGTGTCCTGCTGAGGCCCAGATGGTGGGCAAGACGTACCCCTGGAGAGAAAGGGGGTGGGTAGATGGGGTATACCACCAAAACATGACTGGCTCCAAAATACATTCAAATACATGTACTAAAAAGAAAATATCCACAAGTGGGTGGACGATTGGGGTGAAATGTTGCTTCAGCACTTTTAAAAAAATCAAATTCTAAATAATTCTCATGGAGATAATATCTGGATATATAACTATACAAATGATCTGCTATGGAGCCTTCACTTTCAAAATGAACAAACAACAAATCACCCAGAAACTCTCATCATTTGGACATTCAATACCTTGAACCTTTAGTGGATATTGATAATAACAAAACTATGGCATTGTAAATTGGATGTCTTCCTGAAGTTACATGTTTCAATTAGGTTTCTTTTCATAAAAGTTAACTTAATTATCAGAGTACACATAATTTGATCGCTAATAATTCTTCCAATGAATTTAGAAATCACGTAACTATCAAGACAAGACAATATTGGCTGAAAGCTTCATAATCAGTCAATGTACAGCTAAAATATGATGATAAAATATTATAATAAAGGGCAAAAGGGATTTGGACATATTTGTAGTCCAGACAAAAGTGAACTTGACAACTTTTCAAGTAGCTGGGATAGTACTGGGGCAGACCAATCTCCTTAAACACACACACATGTTCATGCTTAGAGAAGAAGAAAATAAAATAAATACTTCTGAGCTGACAGACAGTAGATCTGGGTAAAGAGTATATAAGAAATATTTCATTAGAAATGACATATGTTCAAAATATTGTCAAATATATACTAAAAAATATGAAGGGCTGAGTGAGTGTGAGTATGAGTGACAGTGCCAATCAAGGTATCCATTGCTTTGCTTTCAGCAGTACTTTGGAAATCATAGTTTTGATTTTTGGTGAAAATCATTGTGATTATTTGTCTACATTTATGTCTAGACTACAGGATACAGGCATATTTGCAGTTCGTGCATGAAACATTGAAGAGTTTCTTCCATAGTTCCAGACTTCCTTTTTTATTCCCACGAATGTTACAGAAAATTTTGAAGGTTATTTGATGTGCTTCGAGGTGGAACAAGAAGAGAAGATGATATAGAGCACAAGATTTGCTCACGCAAACAAGAGAAACAAATAAAATACCATGCTTTTCATCCAGGTATGTGGAATTTAGGCTTTAGAAAGAAGATACAATTTTTTATGTAGCCCTGCTGGAGGGGTGGATTATGTTAAAAATGTTGTTTGAACTTGAACCGAGCTTTATCATCAATCTTTTCTGCTACATTCACAAAGCTGGGTGTTTATGTAATCAAAGACATTCTTTCATGATTGCATTTTGAGAACATGCATTTCATTCAAATCATCTAAATATAGGTAAATGGAGGAAATTGGAATGGTACATTAATTCTTTAGTTGAAATTGGGAAATGTATTTTCTTTCGTAACATAATTCATTTAATTTCTGATGCCAAAACAAAATACTCCCTTCAATATCTGTTTTTTTTTTTTTTAAATCAGATCCAAACAGATATCTATCTGGACTAGACCTTATAATCAAAGAAGACTTGGCCTCAGTGATGCACTCAACCCAGGTGAGGTGAAGGGTTCCTAGCAGGAATGTTTATTCCTTGAAGTGCCATGAGCGCTCATGTACACTGAGCTAAAGCCAAGGTAATATTACTGCATTCATTGTAGAGCACTTAGGGACTTAGGAACAACTGAAGAGGTATTCGGCGCTCTTTAAGTGCAAAGGCTATTATTATTATTATCATTATCACAACTTCCACTAATTCTTTGTATTCTTTAACAAGCATAAGATATGCTCCTGTTTTCTAGAGAACAAGAAACCAATGCCCAGCTCATGTTCATTTCCCATTTCAATGCATAAAGCCTATTATGAGAAAATTACCAGCTTTGCTCGACGTCAAAAACCTCCAATGCCTCTTCCCCTTGGAATACCTCCCTGGATGCGGTTTGGGGTGTCTACCAAAGATTTACCCTGGTCAACATGTGTTATACAGTGATCACGATACAAGATATGACATGAGAAAGAGATGGAAGGATACAGAGAATTGATGGATAAAGTGAGAAATGGAGAAGGCAAGTTACGAAGTGGCGATACAATAAAGAGGAAGATATATTAATACAGAGAGAGAGAGAGAGAGAGAGAAGTGGAGGAGGAAGGACAACATATCAGGAAGCTGATGGAGAAGGTATAGGCATAAATGATGAAAAAAAAACATCCGGAGTGAACATATTAAGAAAAAGCAGGTAGGCATGGAAAATGGAGAGAGAGAAGGAAGATGGGAGGAAGAAAGCCAAAGATAAAGAAATATTGCAACAAGAGGGGGAGTAACCCAAAGGATAAAGGAGAGGGGTAGAATGAAGCAGAGAAAACAGAGACAAAAAGAAGGGGTGGGACTGTGATGTTCAAAACATCATCAATACCCTGGGAACAGGCATCCTCATATATATGATTGGCACGTGAAATTGACAATGTTTATTGGAGATTTGAAGTTCCCAGGACCACAGGAATGCTCCATGACCAAGGCTGGTGTCAAGTGTGGTTACCGTGGTAACACGAAGCTTAGGGAAACTGACCATGGGAACAAAGCAGGTGTTTGGATGGCGGACCAATTTTATGGAAGGAGAGGTGTGAAATTTTTTGTCAAAGTAACACTATCATAACTGCCTGGGAAACTTACTCAGAACACAGACACCAATAAATAAACCAGTTCAGAAATGAATAGAAAAATAGGCTAAATGATTCCCCATTAACATTTCATAAGCAAACATCCATTTCTCATAGTAAGACATTATTAACAGAAAAGTAAACACATTCAATACGGAATGTTCATGACAACCTGAATATTTGAAACATTCTTGATTTGATTTTATGGCCGTGGGAAAGTGCAAATCTACTACAGGTAAATATAATAACTACACTTCATTCAATAAAATTATGGAATGTGTCTATTGTGAGAAAAGAAAAGCGCTAGAATTTTCCCATAATTAATGATTCTTGCTCAATACCATACTATAAAATCTATATGGAGTACCTAATACTGTTCATCATTACCAAATGAAAATATTCCATAATTTAAATCAAGAACTATGTCAAATTATCTATTCATTAGATACTATCTCAAAATTTTTCAGTATTTCCAAAGTAATCCTACAAATGATATTGACCTCACTTCTTTTCTAAATAGGTTGTAAACTTTAATGCCCATTACAGAGAACCTAAGTTTCTTGACACTAGCCAATAAGCTTGCGGTTTTGTTTCACAAGAAAACTTCAAGAATTTAACTGGATAACCACAAATAAAAACTGTCCCTTCAAACCAAAACCCTGGCTCACAAACAAAAACTGTACGGAATTCATATTTTCCACCACAGAAACTACTCTCTGTTGATGTTATTGAAATCCAAGTTCACCAATGCAGGGATCTCTTTCAATACCAGCTGAAAGAGAAAGTGATCTGAAAGTACGCACAACCAATGTTGTTTTGACACTGACTGCATGGAGGAGACATATTTTCTCAGAATATCTAGTGGCTTAGGTCATGAATTTTCAAAATGCTGGGGAAAAAATTATGAAGTCAATGTCTGGCAAAGTACTTTCATTTCATATTTGGAGCTGTAAACAATTTCTTATCTTGTCATCTCTTTTAGCTTTGATTCTCTTGTTTCTTAGTTTGGATACTTTCCTCATGATCGAAACATCCAAAGTTTAGAAAGTAAGGAAATGTTTTCTTCGTTTCCTGAGTCTCATCTTTCATCACATTCAAAACCAGATCAAATCATTTGTATTTTCATTGTCAACACTCTTTGTTGAGGATGATATAAACAGATGAACTTTCACACTTTCAATTGGTTGATGAGGAAATGCTCACCACAATGTGGTTTAGGATTGTCTAATACCAACTATCTAGGAACTCTAAAACCACATTACAGACCACCTTCACCTTTCAAAAAGTGCAGTGTCATTTATCCTTTTTTTTAAATTTTGATATCATCACTTTGCAAATTCTCATCAATTATATGTTTGTTTGTTTATTTGTTTATTTGTTTGTTTGTTTATTTGTTTACAAACGCAATCTCAAGATATGATTAATTTACAAAAAAATTAGGAAGAAGCAAAAATTGAAAACATTGAGAGATTAAGACAGGCATAATAGGTTCAGCATGACAATGTTATTGTGATTGTGTAAGTCATAAATTGATGTATCACAGACAAATAATAGAGGGGGACAGATTCATCAATATAACTTCCAAAATATTTATAAAATATGGTATGCATGGTATTTAAAGTGGCATTTTTCGTATAACAGGAACAAACTAGTTTGTTGCCTAAAATGAAGTAGAATTTACCTTCTTCAGTTCTCCATTTTCGTCTCCAAGAAAGATAACAGTCTGCTCACGATGTACTGTAGCTGCGATAGAAGTTATCACTGACTCATGGGTGTAAACTGCTCGAGCCTCAATAGGGAAGTCTCCTCCTAACGGCACATTGTTTTCATTCATGTGGCAGTAGCTGGGTCCAGTCGACTCAATGTCATTGATCTACAGATGATAGAGACATGTGACAAAAATATTTAAATTTTCAGTCTTAAAGGATAAAAGAAGAGTCTAAAATGATAACAGACCATTAAAAGCATTTTCTGAGGATGCCTTATTGACTTGCCTAAACACCCATTTCATTCACATTGGGAATTTGAGGAGCGATTTCTTAGCTTTCTCTTATTTGTAATGAAATTGGAAACTATGTCCCATGGAAAAGTTTGTTTGCCCTTTGGGTATCAATAAATATGGCATGGACACGAATTTCTAATATCTGTAAATGTGTAAATGAAATGTCTCCAATCAACATTTGCCATAATCTTGTCTTTAATTTGGACGCCTTTTTGTAAGGGAGAAAAAGAGGTAACTTTTCAACCAAACTTACCATATCAGCCGATGTTCCACAAGCCACAGAGCCCAACCAATCGATGTCTGTTCTATCAGTCTCTTTACGAGCACATCCCAGCCTCCTCTCCCAGAACGCTGTATCTATCACTGACAGCGGATACATACAGACTGCAGATCTCGCAGAAGGTGTTGTGCTCATCCCATCGGACTGTGCAAACACTACATAAAGAACTTCAGAGCCAGCCTGCAGGTCATCCGATCCGAGATTAGATCCAACGGTGCCAACATATGCTGATTGTGCAAGGTTGTAAAGAGTTCTTTCACCCTGTCCGTAGCCATAGCAGCGAAGATGAAGCTCAACGTACGAGTAGAAATGATCGTCTTGCTGACACACTCGAGAAAGCTTGGTGTAGTAGTTGCTCGGGCTGTTGTAGATCTTTGGCTGGATTCCTATGAAGTAGCTGAAGCCATTAGCTGCAAACCCCGAAATGTAAGTGATGTTGAATTTCTGGCTGATGGGGGAACTATCAATGGTACCAGCAGGTATTTGAATGAGAGACGGGTTGGTCGCCTGGGCTCCAGCTCCATTATACACTTTGAACAGAGATGAACTTGATAGATCCGATGGCAACTGCCTGCTGGACAGTGTCCAAAGGTTACCCCTGATCCATTCTGAGTTCGATGACCCTACATACATGGTGTTCATGCCACCAGGTCCATTTCCTACAAAAGCCACAGTGGTGCCATATTCTGTGTTGACAGCGACCTCTGTCATGGAGGTGTTTGACAAAACACCCAACGTTCCCACGGACAGTATATCACAGACTCCTTGGTAGACAGTTCCACAGAGTATGAGTCGATCATCATCCACAAGCAGCACCTTGTTGAAATTGTCCGTGGATACTGCACCATCACAGTTTGTTGACCTTGGTACGCATCCTGGACCATCCAGGACCGGACCAGTAACGGTCTCCCGTTCTAGAGTCAGGTTGCTGTCCAGTTTATATACTCTGTTCACTGTACCTACAAACACAGTGTCCCTTTGTGCATCTACGGCTATCGTCTGTAGTGTAAATGCAGTGTTTTGCTCGGTGAACTGTGGATACGCTAAACATGAACTCATAAGTAATGACATGACATGGAAGATAAGCATTGCTTGGAATGTCCTGGTTCTTGTTGATCGGTCTATCTTGCATATATGCCTCATCGGCAACCAAAGTGTCTGAACGGACATATCGATTCTTGAGCTCACAGTGTCGGTCTCCATTCCGGCCATCTTAATTTTCTCTGGATGTCTTTGGCGATGGTTACCAACAAACTTCAGTGGACCTGGAATGTTAAAGAAAAAAAAGCACAATTAGTAAAGGACTAAATAGGAATCCATCCAATGTACATTAGAAACTACTTCGCTCAATATATTACAACCTGATAAGTTTATAAATCCAAACTTTTATGGCAAATGAAATAAGTTTCCAGAGGGTAAGTTCCATGATCCAAAGAACATTGCCATGAGTTCTAATGCAACACTGACTACTCCAACAATGTTCATTCTTCCCTTTATCAATGAAATCTCTACTCCAGCACCTTTCACCTGAACATCACATGTTTTCTTCTCATACTTTTCTTGCCACACGTTGCGATGTAGCCAAGCTGACTGGAAGTGGTTAGAGCTCTGTTACATGTAATCACGTTTCCTACCCTCGGGCCTAGCAGTCACAGGTAATTACAATCTGGCTTCCTCATAGGAGGGAACCGTAACCAGTGGTCTTTCTCTCGTCTGGATCACAATAATTACGTCCTGTCCCAGCAAAGTTTTGTCATTTTATTTCGCAGAGTGATTGAAGCATCTGTTTATTTGGGATAATTGCATCAACTAATAACCTGTAATTCTCTTTCCTTTCAAGTAATTAAAGCTTCTTGAGAAGAAGTATAAACTATTGTCATATTTTGAATACACGCCCCTTGCTTCAGGTAATTCAAAACAGTAAGTATTTATTCACAGATCAATTTGGAGAAATTATATAAGAAAAGTAAGCCTGCAGGTACTACTTTTTTAACTAATAAAAATAGTTGTTTTTATGTTGCAGCTGTCAATCATATAAACTCCACTGAATTTAAATCATAATCATACATAATATGTGAAAACTAATCACATCTCTAATACACAAACAAACGATTGCATTCCTAAACTGAAACCATTGTTCGCCACAATTGTTTTGTAAATAATGACATCAATATTCATGATGACATAAGGTATCAGCATATCAAGGTTAATGACCTCAGGGGAATATTGATTGACAAGCAGCGATCATAATAAGGCGTCGTGGGTCATTTATTAGCAAATTGGCAATCATCACACAGCTTGAAAACAAATCATCCCGTGAAATGCAATCCCCTGTGATTAATAAAGAATAATTTGACAACCTAATCCAAATCACACTCAAGCATTAATTAGAAACAGGTCAGTTGTACAGACATCTAATTTCCTTTCTTCATGATCACATGACTACCATCATCATAGGCAAAAAGTTCTTAAGCTCCTCGAATCCAATTCAACTTCCATTTTCGGGGTAAAAGGAGCAAATGGAGCCCTTTATTTACATGTATCTTGGTCAAGTTGTTCACATGCTGGTGACTCTGCTGGTTATTCAAAACAACAATTTACATCATATAGACAGGCCAATGAATCAATGTCTTGATTAAAACAATAAACATCCTCTGAAAATTCCTCTGCTTCCAAAAGCCGATAATTGAATCACATACAAGAAATATATGCAACTGCAGACTTAACATGTAGTTGTACCCATATTTTAACCACAAAATCAGAAGTTCAAGACAAACAACAGAACAGAACAAACCTGAGAAACATCCATCTACATACTGCTGAGAATGCTGACAAATGCCAAGTGTTTTATTTCATTTATCATTTATCATAATCAGCAATCAAAACTTTGCATATCAATCTGTAAATCTGTGTTGATAACATTATGTAATGAGGATATCCATGCTGGTATGTCTAACTGCTCTGATATTGATCCATTGGACAAGTGCAAGGAAAACAAACCTCAATTCTATTGCTTCCTACGCTTCCTCTATTTTGTTTTACTGAGATAAGATGATAAGGTCGCTGATAAAACAGATGTGTATGTGGTATATCTCTGATTTTATAGCTTTTATCATTAATGGTGTAGACAAAATTTGCAGTTCAAGTTCAGTATTCATAAATTTGCAAACAGTTAGAGAAGCAAAAAAAATCCATGAAGAAAAATTATGAAACACTGAAGAGTGATTAGAATATGAAAAGTTTTTCAAGCTTTTTATAAGAATGCTATTTTAAATGAATTCATGCATCAAACTTCTGACTAATTACACATTAATCAGAGACATTTCCCTCTAATCCTTTCTGTACATGACTGATTCTTATCGCATACCACTTGGACATGTATAATAAATTTGAGAACATGATATTTCAGACAGTTCACAATCAGAATTTTTGGGCAAAGAGTAATCAACGAAGAATCTTCATTTTGATTTTGTATCCTGTAAACAATGTGTGTAGAGTCACACGCGTCCAAATTGTATCATATGACCCTATAAGTTAAAGTTTCAAATAGTTTCAATTATTGATACTAATTGACTCACACAGTACCTGGCAGAAAGATATCTCAATCAACCCCTGGAAATATTTTCGACTACCAATTCTGCTAAAAATAGTCAAACCGCTCTACAAAGAAGATGAATAATGAAAAACGTTTCCTGAGGGCAGAATTTGTTCAATATTAACGAGGATAATCAATGCTATCATTTCGAATTCCAGATGAAAAGGGAGGAAACTTTGTTGTGACCCCCTACCAATAATGTCCTATCAATCATATCCAAAGTGCTAACCACAAGTAGTCTACGATAATTCATCTAGTTATTCACTGAAGGGCGAAAATACTGTAACAACATCTTTTTTATCCATCAAATATGGTTTCAAAATTTGTTAAAAATGAAATGAAAATTATGAAGTGAACAATAGCATAACAAACATCACTGCAAATTTGTTGAGTGAAAATGAAGGTCAAAATTTGTGGATTAATATGAAAGTGGTTTTCTTTTTATTCTCCAGATAATAGCGCAACAATTACAGATTTTATGGACCACACTTCCTGCATTAGATGCCCCCTTTATGTTCAACCCATAGCCCCTAGGACCCTTAGCTCTATTCAGGAACGTAAAACGATAAAAACCCTATCTTTTCACAGATCAAAGGAAATTTTCAGAACAATACAACAACTCAAAGTGAATTGCGACATACACCATTTCAAGTGTGCCTCTGGGTGGTTTTAGCGGTCATTAGCTTTTCAGAGATTACCCACTCTTTCTCTCCCCTGCTAGGTCATTTGCTTTTATCCATGGTAATTTAAAGATTTAACAGGTTCGAACTTGTATAAACTCACATTTAATGTCCTCTATCTCTATCCCTAAAACTCTAAATGCTTAAAATTCTATTTAATTTGTTTTTTAATCTGATAAAAAACTGTTATCTTGTGCTCAAATAAATGCATTAAGGTGTATTATGATTTCAGTATATATCACATCATTTAAATAAAATGATATAAACTTGAATGGAAACTTGCTTATTCTTTCTTTTCTAAACAGGTTGGATATACAGATTTACAAAACATATTGAACAAACTGCATGCTAACATGCCATTTAAACTTTCCATAGTGTTTTTTAATCAAATGCACATGTGTAAGTATTTTTTTTTTGCTCAGGACAAAGTCAGAATAATATGCTAGAGATATTTTATGTCATAAGTACCAGAGTACAGTGAGAAATGACTGAGGAAAAGAGAGAGTTTAGAAAGTATGGTCACAAGTGAATATTAAAAGGGGAGAATACTCTTACAAGCTTGTTTAGAACCAGAGAGCAGACAAGATATCCCCCAACACAGAAATTACTGTCTCTGGTCGCACTTCTTTTTGAAGTGGATGAGAATTAAATTTCCATTCGGAATGGGCTATTCAGACTGCAGAAGACGTTCGATTCAGGGGTTCAAGTTGAGGTCTACCAAACAGGGATGGTGCCACAATTGTAATGATTTACAATGCTTTGAAAGATTCTCAGTTGTATTGAGAAATTTTACTTCAGGGGGTTTACAGGACGAGTACTTAGATGTGATATAAATGGATTTTGATGGAATTCAGTACACAGGTGCAGCAACAATAATTCCACAACAATTTTGTTAAAAGATAATAAAATTGTGATCACTCTATTGCTGTTCTGATATCACCTTTGATATAACAGATAAACCCTCTTAAATAATTACAGCTCAGCAAAACATTTGACTCCAGAATGTAATAGCACAAACAAATACTCAGACTCCTTTTTTTAACATACATGTTTCTCTTATTTTTTACATTTTTACTGGGAACAGATCAATGAAACTTGCTCCAGAAAATTTTCTGTCTTGAAAGTATGTTTTTATTGATCAGTAAGTTGGCATATAATTCAAAGACAATGTTTTCCCATCTCTGCTCTCCACTAACAACTTTGTGACTTCTTCATTTTAACAACAGACCTTTCTTTTCTCATCATCTCTTTTGACATCATCAAATATAGACTTTCATTCATTAGCACAGAATGACACTTCCTATACACATTTTTCACCTACCCCTCTTTCTTCCTCACGCTAACAATCAACACGTCTTTATAAAGAGAACAAACTAATGAGGTGAACTGTACAAATCTTTACTTTTCAGTATCTACCTCTGGAAGAGTCTATTATTCACTTCACCGTTCTTCCTCTCTCTATCTTAAAGTCTTTCATTCCCCCTCTGTATGCACCCCTTCCTTTCTTCACGATTTATTCTTCAAAATCAGTAGGCCGTTTCTTTCACAAAATACAATGTGAATGGAGGGCGGGGATAGCCCGTTGGTGTTCGCAATGCCCTGAGCCCAAACGCAAACTGGTCACTATTGTACCATTGGCGTCAGCCTAAGACAGCGAACTTTAAACCGAGGTCATTCTTCGTCCATTCAGATTCAATCTAAAGGTTTACTGGAATCTCTTCCAGTGAGTTTTTAGCCTCCTTTTTCACCTTAGCTAATGATCTGTTCCCTGCATAGTGGGACTTCCGTGGAATTAAAACACTCATGTATTCACTACGACTCCTGATTTGTCCTTGTATGTGTTGATGCATGTGGTGAAGCTAAAGAAAGTCTTATGCATGGGTGGGATGATCTACTTTCAGCAGTTTAATAATGCCCTTGAAACATACTTAGACATTTACAACAATGTATCTTACAATATTGCTGACAATGAGGAGACGAGACAACTTTTTTTTCTTTCATCATTTCTAATCTGATTTATAACCCAATATAAACATGTATTTTTTTAACTGTTTTACTTGGAATGCTTGCCACCTGCAATTTTGGGCCTGACCAAAATTGGTTGACTGTATTCAAACAAGAAGTCAATTTCTTGATTTTCTTCCCATTTCATCTGTAATTTTATCTAATTTCCTCATAAAAGCTGGGTTGACAAGGTAATTGCAAGTCAACCACAACTAAATTGTCCTTACAAATTATTGCATTTCCTAAATATGACCATAAATAAATTACCTGATTAGGACAATTTAGATATTATAAGATATTAAGGTAAATTACGATGTAAAAATTAACAGCCTGTATATTATCATTGTATATCAGTGACCTCTAATTTGGACAAATAACTCTTTTTCCGCATGAAGAAAGCAGTGTCTCTAACCAACACAATAGGACGCTCAAATCAGTTTAGGACTTGGATATAAAATGTGATGTTTGAGGATGAACCTATTTACTTAACAAACCAAGTTCACTCTTCAATCTGGTTTGCTTTTTAAACAAGTTACAATAGATATTTATTTTGTGCTCAATCATGAAAACCACTAGATTTGGTCAGCTAAATAATGCCTTGAATAACAAATAAAAAAGCAATCAGTCATTTCATAATCTGATAATAGATCGAAGGATGCACTAATGCCTCATCAGATATGTTTATGGGAGATGAATAATTCTGAAAATTATTCGGGAAAAGAGATTTTAGAATCCTATACATCACAAAAACTATTATCTGAGGATGAAAAAAATAATAATATATACAAACTTCCAGCCAAGCAAGGTTATTTAAAAATAAAGTAGAAGACAGTAAATACTTACTCTACCATTTCATATTCCATATAATGAAAGGAAATTGAGAGAAATATCGATGCCACATAATTTTTAATGATCTTGATGTCGTTGGTATCTTCTTCTTTTAAAATAAAGAGACAAACAGCTCTTGGTATCTCTATGGTTTTAAAGAGGACAGATAACTTGCAGCCTCACAATCATCCAAAAGCTCATCCAAAATGAATAACACTTGCAACAAACTGCACGTTCATCTTCCACAAATTTACACAGTCAATCAATCAAATCAATCAACTCCAACCTAACGGTGTGAGTTTGTAAAGACAAGTACAATTATCCCTTTGATAGACAGTCCAAGAGTATTCTTCAATAGTTCCAACAACCATCGCCATTTACAAAAGTTTGAATAAATCGGTCGTAAACGTCATTCATCAAGAGGACCCCTGATATTGATTAATTGATCCATTTGGTCACAGCAACACCCCTCGGACAATATTGATGAAAAGATCAAGTGCTATCATTAACATGGAGACATATGGATTATGTAATCCATACTCGATG
This sequence comes from Temnopleurus reevesii, assembly GCA_036244855.1. NCBI lineage: Eukaryota > Metazoa > Echinodermata > Echinoidea > Temnopleuroida > Temnopleuridae > Temnopleurus > Temnopleurus reevesii. Next base: position 79,695 of record BQKZ01002076.1, read on the forward strand.
GATTAGCTTTTATTCGGCAGAGGATAATCCATTCTTGTTTGCAAACATAGCTTTTGTTCTCCCATCATCAAGCGGGTTACAGTGCTCAGAGGCGTGAAGCCACCGCAGGGCACGTTGGCGCGGGCGTGTGTCATGGTCTACATACACTGGATGTTGTACAGCAAGCTTTTTTGCCAAACGAATCCACTTGGATTTGTCACTATTCACTAGAGCTCAGCAACAACACAGAAAATCCCAATATTTGCTCTCGGCATATTGCATCATATTCTTCCATCTCTGTATGGGTAATAATTGGTTTCCGATGGGTAATATTCTGGTATCAAAACTTTTCTGTGATCAATTCTCCTCATAAAGCTGCATCATCAATGGACCAACCTCTTGCCTCCGAGTCTGAATTCAAAAGATTTCTTAGGGTACTTCAAGCTCGTTCAAGCTTCTGAAAGCAAGATAACTGCCAACAGTTTGCATTTTTACACCCTATTCTAAGACCACCAAGTCGGCCCTATGCCGCCAGCCCTTCTGACTAAAGATACAGTAAAGAAAGGGAAATAGTGGATTAATTGATTATCATTGATCGTCAATGCAACTTCAAGACTGCAAATCCCTGCAATGTGGCGATTCCTTGAAAGAATTACTGCATAGGCAGTCTGCAATAAAACCCCAGGATTAAGTCATTATAGAAAACGTCTGTCACAAAGTCTTCTGCAAATCTTCTTTTACGCACCAAGTAAAGTGGACTGTTGAAGCATCATTTGTCTGCGCTCAACTCTCTATTTTCCAAAGTTTTAATATTGGGGTTTTGTGAGACAGTCAATAGGGACAGCAGAATACAGTGTATATGGGAAGATACAGTTCATAAACATTCCTTGTCGTACACTACAATTGGAGCTCAAAAGATCACACAATTTCCGCTTGTTAGATCATGCATGACAAAGGATTTGCATGCTCCATCAATTGAAACTGTTTAAATGGTTGACATCAATGAAATGCACAGACATAAAATCATAATTAGACTGAAAGCAAAATATTTCATTCAAATTCTTAGGAGGAACACCAAGGTGCATAATTATTAAATGATCTTTACCCACAAATTGCCAACTCTAGAAGTTCTCAGAAAAGTACACGCATATGTTGCAAACCTTACACATAAAAATTTCACTGGTATTTTATGATAGTAGCCACAACAGTGTAGGCCTACAAGGTCTCTGTACTGTGTCTCACTCTTAAAGCCCAAGTACAGTTTTGGTAAAAGCGAATATATCAATCGACAAATTTTGTCTTTAAATCTATATAAAATGAAACATGATATCATGAACCTGTTGTACAAAAGATTGTGCGAAAAATGAACAAGTTTTGGAAAAGTTATAACCTAAAATGTGCAAAATATTTAAGCGTCGTGTCCACCGACGCTAATTCAATATTTTCTTTTTTGATAAAGAACAACTTCTCAAGCACAGAATTGGATGAAAATTTCAGAATTTATTCTTTGTGTATTCTTTTTTATCATGCTTTAATCAAATCTTGGAAAAAAAACTTTGTATATGCCCAATAAGGAGCAAAATATTGTTATAACCAAGAGAGGGCGCTAAATACGAGTCAACGGTCAAATTCAAATTTTCAAACGAATTAGCTCGTAGAAAAATATGCTATGGTCTTAAAATGTGTATACAAGTTATATGTCATGGTATAAATATCCCCCAAATTCACATTTCTTAATCTTTACCAAAACTATACTTGAGCTTTAAATCTTTTGGTTCATCCAATATAGCAGCATGTTTTGTGATAATAAAAATTGAAACTGTAGCAAGGCAATGGTGCAAACAGAAAAATATGTTTTAGGAAATAAAACTGGGCGGATTGGACTTTGGTCATAAACACAGCATGGAAGACAATCCACCCATGGACAGCATGTGACCTCTAAGCTCAGGTCAGGTCAGCTAAGGTCAACTCTGTCAGGTGACTGACTACCTGTAGACCTCTGGAGCCAGAATGTCTGGCCATAAATCTCAATCATTTGCTCTTGTCACTCATGATGCAGAGACCCTGATGCTAAAGACAAACATTTACCAAATCAACAAGCTAATTGAGAGTTTAGTATGTTCTACTTCAATTCTGTAAATATGAAATATATATTCTGGGGCCTGTAACATAAAATTGGTACAATTACTTGCAGATTAATTGTATCTCTATAGTACAGATTTTGCCATAGACTTACGATTAACATAATTTATCATGAGTTTAATTGCATATTTTATGTTGCAGGCCCCAGGTCTGGGAAAAGAATGACATCATCCCTGAGTTTGCATTAATGCCTGAAAGCAAACTTACTGATGGTGATGCCTTGAATAAAATTGCAGACTTACCATTTCAATCCCAATGATATTCATGAAAGCATGCGCTTCATGGAGATTATTACATCTTCGGAAAATACATTAAATTGTCAACATCAAAATACTGTTGCATATCCTTTCCAAAATCAACAAATAATGTAACTATAAAAAAAAGAAGACTTTTCCTAAAATGTGATGTAAAATCAAGCTGGTATTCCCTCTCCACAGTATGTCCGCTGTTGAACTCCTGTAAAATACCACAAGAATCTATACTCAGCGATACATGTATTCCCCCGTCTCAAGAGTGAGATTTCCGCTCTTAACATCACATATTTTCACATGATTAGCAAACAAATTCATCTCCCACTTGCCTCCTCAAAAGCAATGCAGTGCATGCATTTTCAACCAGACATGTGCCTTGCAAGAACCCTCTCCAAGCTTCAAATTCCAAAGACGAGTTACCATGGTAACTGGATTTTCGGGAGGTCACTCATGGTCAACAAGAACCAATATTTTTTTTTTCAAAGGCCGCCTAGAAGTGCAAGGATATAGATGTCTCCTTCAAGCCTCATATTACATGCTCACTGACTTGCTAAATACCTGGTCCTAAACTCAGGCCTCAATACAAGGATAACATTCAATAAAGTCCAAAACTTAGATCTGGGTTTCTCCCAACAAAGGAAAAAAGTGACCCCAGACTGAAAGCCGGGATAAATGAAAGTTTGAGATGAAAAGAGAGTGAAGAGAGGAAGTCATGGTGATTTGGAAGAGAGAAAAATTAACAGAGCAAGCAAGAAAGGGGGAGGGAGTGAGAAAGAGAGAGGGGAGAGACTAAACTGAGGTGAAGCCACCCAAAAGGTTTTATGCAGGTTTCATCAGAAAAATGAAATAGTTCAGACCAAATATCCGCAGGGAATATGGCACAATTGAAAAAGAAACCTGATTCGCATTGCAAAGAAATCCAGCAATTATTTTACAGCAACAAATGACCCTTGATATAGGGTGAGTTTGCTAATAGAGATGTTCAAAACTTCTAGTTATTTCTATGAGAAGTGGATCATGTATATCATTGAAAAATGTTCTACAACTTGTTGGTATACAATATTACTGGTTTACTGCATTGAAGGAATGCTGTGATAATAGTTAAATACTTATAACTATTTTAATATTTATTTTCTTTTTTTTCATTGAGATCATATCTAATCAGTTTCTGTGCTTCCAATCAATACACAAATAATTTGAGAATATTCCATGATTCCTAATTCATCATTTTCATCTACGGAGGGTCAGAATTGAGCTTAATGTACCCAAGACCATTTAGATCATCTTCCGCCCTTCTCTCTTTTCTCTTTTCGTCTCCAAGAATTCCGCTGCTTTGTTCAAAACCAGGAGAGTTTCAATAAAAAGACACCTTTTTGTATTGTACCACCCCAAATTGTTAGTGATGGTCAACACTCTTTAACATTCCAAGAGCTTTCAAACTTCTTCAAAGTCTTCCTTGGAAAGCTGCATCAAAAGAAACTATTCTCCCCTAATCTTTCGAATGCCTACCTCACTTTTCAGAATAAGCAATTCAAATGATTTCAAACGAAATTGGTCTTTTTCGGTGAGTGTCCTTCTCCAATGCAAATTCATTTCAAGAACTTACACGTTGGTGGCAAACCACATCATAAAATCATGAGAACACTATAGAGTAGGTTTTTCTTGAATCCTCCTATTTTGTACTTTTCCGGTTTACTATTTTGTGGCTTTTTGGTTCCCCCAAGTTCTTTACAAAATCAGATACCGATGCTATCTGTAAAGATTTTCTATCAATTTTATCATTATTATGCATGGGGTCATTTGATACAAGAGGTTGAAGTGGTAGCCTCCAGGAAATGTAGGAAATTTGTTGAGTAAATGGGTTATTTTCAAAATAATATCATTCTGTGGCAAAAAAAGGATACCTCATGAGCTAACCCCCAGGCAGTAACCTATGTCAATGATAATACAATTCACAGGAAGTTAGGAAAAAAATGATGAAATATTTGGATAATTTTAAACATAATTGCATGGCTACCTACCCTCTCCCCCTACCCTCACTCTTTCCTGTCTTTTGTGTTTGAAACAATTTCATTGTGATGTCTACAAAATATCTGATCATCATTGTGAATTATTATAAAAATGCCCTGTAGTTTTAGGTTGACCAAATACATAGATGATATAAAGCATTTTTCAACTCCGGCCAATAAGAAATTTCATTTTGATTCAATGAAATTTTAATTATTTACACTTTACTTCTATTATTGGTATAACTCGCCATCATGATAGCGATTACCTGTACAGCCACCTTTTGGCACTCCTTTGCCAAAATGTGAAGCCTATATAAGTAGCCACCATTATTATTATTATTATTATTCAGACACTTTTTGATCAAAATAAGGGAATATTTTATTTCACATTTGGATTAAAGTTATCTTAGCAAGACAAAACATTGCTCAAAATGGGACAAAAAAACATAAATCTAAAAAAGCACATTTATATAATAAAGTGAAAATCTCCACTGACTAAAATCTTATAACTTTTTTTTCCTGAGGAATAAATCTTGTATGCCGATCACCCTCTGCCCCCCCCCCCCAAAAAAAAAAGAAGCTTGGTTCAGCCCTACTAAAAGCTTCCTTCAATTTCCAGAATTAAGTAATATTCAAGGAAATAAACAATGACAATTAGAATTTATGACCCAATACAAGATCAAACATATCAACCACAGGCTACTTTCCAAGGAATGATAAACATATTGATGGATAAAAGATGAGGGCATTCTGTGATGCTTGTTTCTCACAATGATCTATGACCCCGTTCACATTGAAGGTGTTACAGTAGTTTAAGACACTAGTTTAAAAAAATAGTTTAACAGGAGATATGAATGGTATATCAGTCATAAAATAGCTTTAAATGGGCTTCCAAAAACAGTTTTGAAATTCACCTTGCAAGCAAAATTTTGGGACCAGACACCAGTTCAGCCAATAATGTGAATGCTAGAGAAATTGTAAACTGGCCTGAAGTGGCTTTCACAGAGAAGTACAAAACCAAGCCTCTAGATGTTTCTGCTATGTTACCTATGTGCACAAATTATATATTCAATGCGGAGATATACCGGTAGTTTAAAGCCCATGTATAGTTTTGGTAAAGATTAAAGAAATGTGAATTTTGGGGATATATACCATGACATATAGTTTCTATACACGTTTCAAGATCATAGCATATTTTTCTACAAGCGAATTCTTTTGAAAATTTGAATTTG
>BQKZ01002076.1:93944-109086 GCA_036244855.1 Temnopleurus reevesii
CCCCCCCCCCCCCCCCCCCCCCCCCCCCTCTTCCCATCAAACTAAAATTTGAAATGGAAACAAAATCTTTGACACAGGTCTGCTATTCTTCATTGATTAATCATTTCTTTAAAATGATCAAACTGATTGGTCCAGTGTGCCTCACTACAATAGGCCTATATATCAGGCTTCAAAACTTTAAACAGAGGAACCAACTAGGAACCAATGCTTTGAATTATTGCGCTGTCAGTCAATGAAGAGAAATGAAATGGAAAAAAATGTACACATTTTGAATTTTCTTTTTTTTCCCCCTTTTTTATTTATAGAAAAGTTAATAAATCAATCAAAGAAAGTTTAAGTTCATCATATAAAATTTGAAGCATGCTGGAGTAACCCTTTTTTTTTTTTGGTTTGATGTTGACTTCACCTACCTAAATTCCAGAAAACAATGTATCCTGGACAAAATTTATCTCTATATAGCTAACACATAATACATACTGAACATTTCTGAATTTGTCTGTTGTAATTAAGGGAGGTGTCTTGTTAGAATAATGTTCCAGATGTACATGTAGACAACAATCAACAACAATCTAAAATTGCAAGTAAGCAAAATCCTTAATTCTCAATAAGATGTCACAAGTACTTAGTTAGCTTCTAGTGAATATTCTTCGATAATTCTAACAGGTTTCCAACCAACCCGACGGTCTCACGATGGCTAGCTAAATTTGAAATCAAGACTTCTTGCTTCCGCTCATTGTGATCGCATTACCAGACATGATACGAAAGACAGTATTACAAACCTCAATAAAGTTCAAACTATTCCCCATTTTCTCAGCTTCTTTCCCTTTTACTTCATATCAGTAAATATTAGAACTCAAAGGTACAGTAAAACAGGAGTACTGGCAGAAAAATGTAATTTCCTTTTTCAAAATTTGAACATGGACAACCACATATTCTGAATATTTTTTGCCTGGGGAATTTCAAATTTATGATAAGTTGGGTAATATAACACATCAGATAATATTTCTTGGTAAATTGAAAATTTGGGTTTGGGTGTTGTGTGAAAGTCCCTATTTGCTTACATACCTGTGAGCTATGTAGTCTTCATGCTAGTTGTCTTTCCATATATCATGAGAAACATTTTTACATATTCAATATTTCCAAAACCAAACACCCTTTATCATGTGATGTTTACTTCTAAGGGGAATTTGTTCTGTGTACATGTATACTACCAACTGGCAAATTATTATATTGCAATGGGCCTCAAATACCCTTTCTGCACAAATTAGGCTACTGTAGTGATACGAGATATTTTTTATAAATCAGCTGCGTTGTTATTTTCATAATCATTTTGGTTACATCAAGTAGACTGTACATTCCACATACTTGATGACATTATAAATCAAGTCACCGCATTTCAAATAAAATGATTGTGTTACTAAATTCATCCTTTCTTCTGTAGGTTTTAAGTGAAAATTGTGTTTTGAAAATATCTAGAACATAAATAAAATGCAAAACTTTTAGTCACTTCACATTTGGGAGGGTATCTCTTGTCAGTAAGATAATTGAATACAATATTTGTAGAAATAATGTATGTCCATGTAAGCTACATGTATGATATGAACGAATAACGGACATAATAGAATCAGATAGAATCACTCCTTCTACATATCAACATGAACCAAGGTTACACCACATTCTGCACCAAAGTTCTTTACCACAGTACTGACCACAACTTCCAAGTAAAATCAGCTAATGTGGTTTTGAATTTCACAGTTACCATAAACTTTGTTAAAGCACTAAATACACACCACTGGTTCCCTTCAAGATCAGAAGGTCCAAAGGTTAGATATTCAGCCTTTCTCTCTTCTATATTTTGGTGCCGTGGGAAAATGACCCAGTCCGACTCATTTCATTGTAAGCGTTCTTGAGACTTTGGAGTTCGCAGTGGTAGAGAGGAACGCACTTGCACCCCTCAGCTTTCCTGACTCCTGTGTGTGATGTGCACTAAATGCACTATGTGTGTAGCCACACACACACACACAAATTCAAACAGAAACCAGTCCGAAAGTCAACAGAGAACCGGTTGATTCATGGTGAGAAAAATTTGATTCAATGAAAGAAAACAGGAGTAAGTTTGCAATGAACTGGTCATCCTAGAATTTGAGGAAGAAGTTGTAACTTCCGGCATGATTTCTAAAGAGATGCAGGCCTAATTGGTTCTGAGAAAAAAAAACAATTACACTTAAATAAATGATTGACAAACAGGTACTCCCTAATTTTGTGATACTGTGGGATCTTCAGGCCGAGGTATGCCTTAGTGTCAAGAATGTAAACATTTATATGTAACAAATAATTTTTCATCTTCAATAAGTGCATTTTTAGAAGAAAAAACCCCACAAATTTGAAGTTTTTTCTAATTGTACAGTAAGTAGGCCTACATTTAACATAATGACATCTAAAGAGGCAGAAAAATAGAGCCTACATGTAGGTCAAAGTATAAATAAACTGGGGTGAAATTCAGAGAGCAGTCATGTCTTGAAATTCAGAAGAAACAACTGCTGAATGGGAAGGAATTTAAGAGGTGAAATGGTCCATCACATCCACACCCTATTCATGTAGAGGAGTGCTAACTCTATGCTGAGAAACTCAACATGAACTATTGAACTTCATTCTTCATGGTGTCAGTTCTCTTCAAAAGGTGTTGGTTTGGAAATTCGGATAATAAATCAATCTGTGTGCCAAGAAGATCTTTATCAATCTGATCTAGTTCTACCATTCGTTTCAGAAAAAAAATAAACATGTGGAATTTTGGAAATTACAGAGAATATGAATTGTAAAAAAAAAGAGACTTTTTAAGAACATCTTTAACAACTGTATGACTTCAAATGAGTTTAAAAAGCAGTTCTCAAAATATCATCTTCAAAAAATTAACAACTTGGCACTAATAAAGCATATCGACTAAAACAAATTTTGCCATTTCATTTCAAGCAAAATCTGCTTTGTTGGGATGTCTATTTTCATATTCTTGCCAAGTTCAGTGTATTATTAATTAGGAAAAAAACAGGAAAAGTGAAACCCAAGTCCATGTTTGATTGGTAAATTTCATAGTTTGCCTAGAGCTAACATGTGACAAGTTCCGGTAGAGTTGGCGACCTCGCTCAGCTGGAGTGGGCTCAGCTTTGGTTTCGTGGCTTGAATTCTTCTCAATCACAGCATGTCTACCTACCGTACACGAACTTGGGAAAAATTGTTGTCAATGGAGTTTAGGATTTCTCAGCATTGGCGTCAATGTAGCCGAGTGGTCTAATGCACGGGAGACATATTTATGTCATGGAAATTAAATGCACATGGAATAGTATGTTTCTTCTTTGTTTGTTGAGAATTTAATTTTGAACATGGAACAATTAGACCAAGCATTTCCTGAAGAGCTATAATGAGGGCTGCAATTATATCTTTCAAGATCAGGAACATCATCCTAACTCTACTCTCTTACAGTGCATAATCATTTTCAATTCTACAACATATTTTTTAGGGGAAATTAAAGACCAACAAATTATATTTTTCATATTTGATAAAATATTCGTTTTACAACATATGTTTTACAGGTATTGTTGATATGATGTCTTCAAATACATTTTACAATGGCCTCTAAAGATTTTAGCTTGCTTGTATGTACACCGAGATGAAATGCTACACTATTTGCATTTAGAGAAACTTTCAAAGATGAATCATTTTAAAAAAAGAGCAAAGGTCTACAGATGTTATGCTGTATTCCCATTAAAAATGCTGCCTCCCCAAAACAATCCCGAGTGAGACTTTTCTTAAAGAAATAAACATTAAAAATTACAGTACCGGTAATACAATAAACTCCTGATTGAACAAGATAGAGACAGATCTATCAGAATACACACATCAATACTCGGCTGTATGAAACCAAATAGTTTAAATTTCAATCAGAATTCCAGATTCAGATTCCCATGTGTTCATATTTCTAGCGTTTCATATTGATTACTAGAGACATGTCTCCACCATTCTCGCCTTCATATCCTCTTAATTTTCACACAATATGCAACCATGTGTGTCATTCGGACAAACTCTGCTGTGTCTGCACTGCACAATATTTCATTCTTTTCTAATCTAACGAAGATCATTGGACCAAAACATCAAATAATTGATCCAAATCAAAATTGTAAATAGGTTTGCATATTTGTGATATTTTGTTACAAATATACTACTGGAATGTTTGCATGAATAGTTTCTCAATAATTGCTTCTTCTTGAAGTATGCAATATACATGTCGTATGAACAATTTTGAACAGAAAAATATCTTCCAACATCTACCAAAAACAAGATTTCTATTGATCAAACATATTTTGCGATCTACCTGTTACCTGTTTTTGCTTTAAAAATTTGAGATAGATTTGTGCCTACATGTACAGTGTATTAATGTTCATGTTTTTAGGAATCAATTTTGAGTTGATTAAAACTCTAATTCAGAATATGAAGACAAATTTTATTCTTCTCATGTCACTATTAAACGCGTCCTGAAAATAGCATGGTGCAACTTGTTTTCCAGCCAAAATAAAGTAATTTAACGCTCATAACAATATATATATTCCACCTGCCAGGGCAAACTAGAAAACCAATATCCATATAATGTGAGGGCTAAAACTTCTGAGTGAAGGTCCTAATTGAAAGGACAATAAACACAGATGGAAAATTGCTTTTCATCTCAATAAATCCATACAAGAAAGACAAATTGCCTGGATAAAATGAGATTTAATGTTTCCTGGATCTTAACCCCCAACAACAAGACGAGTCCAAACAAGCACAGAGATACATCTTTGCAAGTCCACCAACTTTCACCCAAGGCCATCTGCATTTTGATCCCTTCACTTCCTCAGAACCCCCAGGATGAAATGTGAAAGAGCTTGAAAAACAATTTGCTCCCATAATCCCCAATTGACCATTCACAACACCACATGCTGCAAACACCTGTAAAAATAGGGTAGCTTTCTAGCACACCACGTGGACCTCGACCATTGGGTCGCTATGTGATGACCATCCACATTCATTTTCAGAAATTGAGGGTCAACACAGTTTCACAACAATTTTCGAGCATATATTGATTTATTGATATTTTCACACTGATATCAAAACCACGGCCGCAAAGCTCGAAATAGGCCTACATCATGTCAGTGAATTATTCTTCATTTCCTAACTTTTTAGGATGATATTTTACATCCGAAACTAGAGGCAAATATACATGTATGAATGTACTTCTTCAACATGTAATAAAGTAGTAAGTACACAACTTTTTTAGAACAACTTTTGTCATCTTCAAGATTTATTACATTTCTAAAGCATAATTAATTAATGAATTGTAATTTCACTATTGCAACATGTAAAAAGGGATATAAAAAATACAGGTGATTAAAAGCAAAATAAAAAGATACTGTCTATTTATAGTGCTACAATGAATGTGCTAGAGATGTGCTAGAGATGTTATTGTTAATCTTTTAAGAAAATAAAAAATAATGGAGAGAAGAACAAATTCAAATCTATANGACACTAGTTTAAAAAAATAGTTTAACAGGAGATATGAATGGTTTATCAATCATACAAATAGCTTTGAATGGGCTTCCAAAACAGTTTTGAAATCCACCTTGAAGCAAAATTTCGCGACCAGAAACCAGTTCACTGAGTAACGTGAATGCTAGAGGCTTTGTAAACTGGCCTGTGCAAAGCCAAGCTTCTGGATGTTTCTGCTATTTTACCTATGTGCGCGAATTACAGAGTCAATGCGGAGATATTTCAAGTGTGAGCAATTACAGAAACACCGAGAGATCTGCCACGGAGCATTTGACCCATTTAAATCAATCGTAAGAGCCATTTGAATGTGAAGTGGACTTGGAATCCACTTTATGGGCCTTAGAAGTGAAAGGCACTCAGCTGGCCTTCTAAACAAGTTTTGAATGCTAATTCATAGGAAACCACTTTTCGAAAGTAGATGAGACTGAGGTCTCTGCTTTCACCTTCTTTTTTTTCATGTCATGTTAGCTACTTGTTGCATTGCCCAACATACAGGTACCAACCTACCAGCACTTATGTTTACAGATCAATGTTTCAACAAATAATGTAATCATTATATAGCCTAATAAACTATTTAATTCAAAATTATCTTTCGGGGATGATATTATTGGCAAAAGTTATCTCTTTTAGATAATTTTTTACGATTAGCCTGTACACACCTGGTCTGTGTACATCTAATTGGACTAAATTGATGACAGGAATTATGTAATACTAAATTAGATAAAAAAATTGAGGACATTCAAGAGATCACTCTAATAGTGTGAATCATGAAATACTGATTGGAGAGAAATATGTTGTCTCGTCACATGACAGGTGGGCTAAAATCTTTCTGACCTTTTGAAGACAGGTGAAAAAAATGTAGCTAGTGAACGTTCTGTGCAAATGAGAATTTCAAACCATGGCATATACAGTCCATATGACATTGTATTGGCATTAAACATTTGAATGGACATAAACTGTTGTGAGAACTTTTACTCTAATAGTACAGAACCCATGAAAAATTTACAAACAATTGAATACAAAAATTTTCAATCTACAGTATGAGAGAGAGACATTCAACATCAACAGGTTCTAAGTTGGTACCACTTCTAAGCCGAACTTGCAGAAATCCCTCGACACCTGCTATTGGGATAATTCAATTTGCACCAGTCAATACCAAATTCAAACTTTCAATTCAATCACAGAAGATCTAGGATCGAATCAAGTGACCTAGCAGGCAACATTTAGAGGTGGGAGTCAAAGAGGATACTGAACAATACCTGTTTTCTTCAGTAGTTCTATCTTGATTAAAAGCTTAAAGATGATTATTTCGTAACCTAAATGATAGCAATTTGCTTCAAAGTTATTTGTGCTGTATAATTCACGGTCAATTTTTTAATGTTTTTTTTTCCAACCACAATCTGTGAACTTTATCTTCGGTAAACAGTAGCTACAGAGTTGCACAAGTAGCCTACAATGCACTAAAGAGAAAATTATTGTGAGTTTTGCAAACAATCAGACCAGATAAAATGACACATATTTCTAGTGAGTCTCACAATGCACATCCAAACATGACATTTCAGAAGTCATCTGTTGGCTGGGTGGTTATCAAAACAGAACGTAATTTCTGAAGGCTAATGTCTACGTTTTGATATTCTGAATAAAAGAAGGGCAAAACTGTCTTGAATCGAGAACAAATAAAAATGAATTGATATTATTCTTTATGTTGACTCAGAAGTCATGCTGGGATGGAGTTACTTTGAAATTCTTCCTTGGTACTAGGTAGGATTGTGTATTCAATCAAATTATGTCAGCAGATTGGCTGATGTGCCAACCGTTCCGGAATAAAAAAAAAATAAAAAAAAAAATAAAAAAAAAAAAAAAGAAAAAAAAACAAAAAAAAAAAAAAAATAAACAAAAAAATTAAATTGAAAAAAAAAAAATAAAATAAAAAAAAAAAACATAAAAAAAATAAAAAAGAAAGAATAACAACAAAAAATAAAGCATAAAAAAAAAAAAAATAGAAATAAAAAAAAAAAAAAAACAAAATACATGAACAAAGGAAACATGCAAATCATAAACAGGTAAATTAAGAATAAATGAATTGAGGAAAACTTACATTTCCAAAGAAATTTCCAACACTTGATAGGTTACTCAAAAAATTGGTCTTCTGTCAAATGTGTTTTGATCTCTCTAACCATCGATCCTGGATAACAAAATGAAAATGAAAACAAAACATTCTTTAAAATGATAAAACTTATGAGATAATATCACATTTGATCAACCTTATTTCAAACTACACTTCTGTACATGCATAAGATTTCATTGGAGAGTCTTTTTCAACACGACAGAAGTACAAATCTAAACACACCAGCCATTGTCCTCATTCACAATTATATTTTACCAACATCTTAACTTTCCAGAAGCAAATAGTACTACCCTTTCCCCTCACAGCAAGATGTGAAGAAAAAAAATCACAGCAACAATAGAAGAACGGAGAGGATTTATCTGCCTTTATTTTATTACCAGAAGTACTCAGCTATCCATTGTACAGCATTGCTTTGTCCGTGCTCTTTCCCTATTCTTTAGTCTCTTTCACGAGATTCTTTCACATTTCTTTGCTTTAACGGTAGTTTCGCAATATTGTGAATCATGCAAAGGAGCAATGGAATGTAAGTAATGCCACTTGTTGCAAGCATGACGTGATCTGTGTGTATGGTGTGTGTGTGTAAGGTGTGCAAATAGTTTTTTGTTGAATTTGGGGATTTTTCGAACTGGTTGATTGTAAAGTTTGCAGAAGCCAGAGTGAAACACATCCGGATCAATAGTATGAATCAGGGTTTTTCCAAAATCACTATTTTCATAATGCATCTTTTACATAAATACACAAAATAATACAATAACTTTTCATTGACAGAATAGTGTTATTCATTGTATAGTGTATGTCATTATATTATAAACTATAAAAAAAAAATATAGACAATTGGATAAACTTTGAATGAAGTTTACTACAATGTATTCACATAGTAACAATTCAGTGTAAAATGAAACTTGTAATGCATTTCTATATAATAAAAAATTATGGTGCATTATGTCATTATATAGTTCTACTGCAGTTCGAGTGCAATTACAGACAAATACCCCAAAACAAATACGGCAGTATATAAAATCCATTTCAGATTCCTTCAATGCTTTATAATTGAGGAGTTATTTCATTAAAAATTAAATACGCCACCCAAGAGTCATGCGTGAAAATTGGAGTAAAAGAAGCAGGGTGCCTTCAAACTATTGTGCACACCCATTTGGCACTCAAAAACCCATACAAAAAGCATACGCCCAGAAGGGCTGAAAAGGGTCACAAACCGATTCAAGTTAGAGCGCAGTACAAAAGAGAAATGTCATAATAGGTCAGAACGAGAGAGTTTTCTCCTGCCTCGTGCCCCGGTAATACGAAGGAGGGATCACTTTCAAAGCCTTCCAATACACAATCTTTGTTGGTGTAGTTACAGCAGGCATTCACAAGCACTTAACATAATTCTACCTCAAATAGGAGTGGTTCACGATAGGCAACCAAAATAAAAAATACTTGTCCTGGGTTTTGAAAGTAATGCATTTTCCAAATTTTCATTTAAGAAATCTGAATTTTTGCATACTGTACAGCTTCATATCCTTTTTGATTTTTCAGTTGTTAGTAATCTTTCTCTATAGCACATTACATTTCTTACACAAGTCTATGGGCATTATAATGAGTGAAAATTTGGTGAACACTTAGAAGGAAAAGTAGTAAAATAAGCAAAAATACAAGCTTTTTGCATTACAACATACTTCCGCTTACAGTATTTCATACGCTCACACATAGCACATAGCAAGGAGAGGAACATTCACAGCATTCGATGAATTCGGATAATAACATCACCCAGATACGTTGTTGTCCCAAGCTCGAATCTCCTTGGTTGTCCCAAATAAAGTGAGGTAAATGTGGAAAAGATAAAAATAACCCACTCTACAAAAACAGTGAAGAAGGAACCTGATATGGGTAGGCACAGTGCCCCTTTGAGGTATCAAGCAGTGGCCATTAGAAAAGGCTGTACCAACAATCCACCTGAGAATTCCTCTTTAGAATTCTCACACCTTTCTCCTTGCAACACCTACACTTACAGGTACATGTACACTGAAAAGGCCTTCTTGTATATAATCATGGACCTACAATGGGATATGTGTGTCTCTGCATATATTTAGTTTGTCTCTATACTGCATGCTATTATTTAAAAACCTTTGTTGAAGATTTGTATGTCTAATATAGGTTTCTACAAAATATTACAAACATCTATTTTAATATGATTTTATTTGAGCAAAGAATTAGGCAAATCAGTTTAAATGCATCCTGCAGTCAATGTGAAATGGACTTGAAACCTCAATCTCAGAGAGTCTTGCTATAAAGTTGCAAGTTGTTACATCTCAAACACACATTTACATTTGGAATACATTGTACACCCACCTGTCAACAGACATCATCACAACAGTTAGAATGTGAATTGGTTACATTTGTGCTTCTAGGATTGAATAGCATTTAGCTTGCCCAGCCTAGCAACAAAGACACCATGCAATGCACATTCCTTCTATTGAAATTTGATTATTTGTTATGAATTTCACAAGTTGTCTATTGATACGACTTTCTACCAACTCCTCTCATGAAAATAAATTGTTCCATATATTGCTTGAATGCACAATCTCAAAACAGCTCTTTCTTTATAAAAGAAATCAAAAGGGATGATTATAGTGAATGCAACAGATCCAGTAAAAAATAAAATACATTCTCAACAGCACTGTAGGCTACAAATACAATTGTAGGCAACATATTGAGAAGTGGAGATCGGGACTATGAAATTGACCATCAGCATCATTTGCTACAATCTTTCCGAGCAGACATACAAAGTCAGCATCTTTCTCCAGTCTGTATACATCGACAGAGATGCAAACCGCTCCAGAATATGCATGAGGTGTATTTTAGAACTTGAGGTTTCTATTGTAAGTGATGGTGCTGTGTTTTCTCTCATTTTTGCTCAGCTCTTCAATTATTCACATAATTTCGACCTCATGCATATACATGTATTCCAGAATGAATAGCATCTTGGCAATGGCGATGTCACCAGAGCTATAGGAAATTTCTTCAATGTTCATCCAATTTTTCTCTCCCCAAATTCCCATCTGACTGTCGCACATGGATGACAAACACACCCGACTTCTTGATACGTGCATCTGCCTTGTGAGTGGAGGATTTCAAGGGTTGGATTCGCATCAATTCAATGTGGCGGCTCTAGCCCGCTGCAAGTTAGTCCTTCAATACTGTATAAAGCAGACTGAATCTTCATTTGGGCCTCAGTGACCACTTTGGTTCTAATGAGAACCTATTTTTTTAACTTTTGGGGAAATCTTGTTCAAACATTCATGCACCTGCATGGCAAGAAGATGTGCATGTCTGTGCATTTTTCTTTAATCAGAGTGGTTGAAATTTTCTGTTTCAAAGTAATCTCAATTTTATTGCAAAGTATTGAAACTTGATTGTTAACATCTACAATAAGAGGGGGAACAAAACATTCTAGCAAAAGGAACAAAATTGATTGAATTATGTTAGTGGACTTCATGGTTCAAAATTGACGATTTTAAATGCTAAAAAAAAACACATTTGAACAGAAAAAGTAACAACATGAATATACATTGTATTGGTTGAAAAGAAGTTCCATAAGTGATCGTGAAAACTGACTCAGTCTTATTCCAATAGAAATGATTTGAGGTTTTAAAAAAAAATGTACGCGTATAGAGGAGATTCATGGGATGGAGCTGCATAGTAATAAATGTATGTATACCCCTCAAGGGAATCACACTCTCCACAAAATCAACAAAAATATTTACAAAACAGCTTTACTTGCATGTTTCTCCACTTACATGTTTATCAATTAGGAGCTTCAAACTTGAACATGTCAATCAAAACACATTTGAATTAGCAAGTACATGGGCCTAAACAACAAATGTTTGCATTAAACAAAACTAACCTCTAAATCAATTATAAAGGCCAGGTAAGAACATGAGTTTGCTTCCCTAATCAACAAAATATGATTATAGCATTATAGTGAAGGACAATGGGCACCTAATTGGACAATCTGGTGGCCATGGACCACTTCAACTGTCCTTATATCCATTCGTATTGGATGACTACGTACTACTATGGAAAGCTGATGATGAATCTTTGCTGGACAATAGGGTTAGGATAATCAGATGAAGAAAGTTCACGGGTAATAATTCTCTTTCACTTTCAGGGCACAGAGGTGAAATTGGGATTATTTTCATTGATCATTAGCTTAGAAGGATGAATTACACTTGAGCTTATATCTTTGTTACATAAACTCTGAGGTGTGATCCATTAGGATTATTTCTTTGATACCTGTGGGAATCCTGCCACCTTTTCTTTACCAGGTATGAATTGAAAGGAACTCTGTTTGAGTTTAAGATTGTTCTTTCCAAACACTCTGAAGAACTAAAGTGTTTAAAGGTATAGATTCGTAATGACCAGGATGCAGAAAGTGATGTTAAACGAGCTAATGTATTCACAAGTTGCTTAACATGCCTAAATATATCTATGCAGGATATTATGAGTACATTTTTGCTTGTATTCTGTGTATTTTACGTCCAACAGGTCAATCCGCCATTGTTCCTACGGTGTGCTAAGTGCTTTAGAGCAGGGGAGTGTCGGACTGAAATGGGCGGTGCGATCGGTGGTATTGTCTGCGGTGTGTGAGTTCGCGTTCATTTTGTACGTGAAGCATGTTCTGTGAGGAAGTACGACCGCCGCAGGTTTAAGCACCATTCTTTCTTCATATACTGAATAGTACAGTACTAGAATGGGTAATGGCTTTAGCACTGAAATACAGTCAACTCTGCCTAATTCAAATTTGTATTTAAGTTGAATAATTGTCTAAGTTCGTGTGATTCTTAGAAACAAATTGGAGGATGTCTGTGTTATTAACATCTTCAAAGTCGAATATATTTATGCGGTCCTCCAGAGATGCGAGTTGGGCAAAGTTTAGCCCATAGGCTATACTTCATGTAGGCTTTCTCCTTGCAGTGACATAATCTAAATGTTTATACGAAGCAAAACATAATCCTTTCAGAAACCTCAACGGTTCTAGACTAGTCAAAATGAGGGATTGAAACCCTTGTTCTAATCCCTCCTCATGGAGAGGATTGGGATAATCCAAAGCTGAAGGTTTATCCTTTGTATATGGATTAAACTGGCCAAGATATTGCTTTGAGCCTCAAGTACCTGGCCCAGGGCATATTCAAGAGCTGTAACTTACTGCAGCCCTTGTATTTCTTTTATGCAGTATATTTCCTTCTTCAATCTCAAGTCTCAAAAGTGGAATCTCATGGCTGATAAGAAAAACTGCTATATTTGGCACTAAAAGAAGTTTCAGGTAGTTGTTACTGAAGGGCACTAAGCATGGCATATAATCCTACATTGGTTTGTCTTGTTAACAATTAGTCAAGATGGAAGTAGTGTAATTAGTTTTACTTCATCTGACCACAAGGTTTGGGCATTGGTTTTGTTTTGAAAAGCACATTCTCAGCTAAAATCATCTTCATCATCATCATAATTAAAATGATTCTTTAAAGTAAATGTACAATGTTCTCACAAGGAGCTTCGAATACACATTTGTCCATGTACATGTAGGCCTACAGCTTTTGCATAAATGAACCTGTCAAAATTGAATTTTCAGATCGGGACACTTCATGTACAGTACATTGTACATGAGGAGTCATGCCAACACGAAAGAAAGTCCACTTAATTTTGCGCTCTATCAATGTGCAAGGCCAGAAATGGCTGCAATTATTCAAGTTTTTTTTAATCAAAAGGTCAGTTTTAGGGGAGGGGGTATCAGGTTTCCGGGGGACATATTTTGTGATACATATCGGGGACATGTCTGGAATTAGAAATCCCAATCAGGATGTTGCAAAAATCCCTACGAAATCTGAAAACTTGAAAGGTCAATGTAGGCAGATGCTTGTTAAACTCCTTCATATGATCAGGGAAGAAGGAAGAGGGGTAGTGGATTTAGTACATACAGCAAACTAGACCTCCAAACTTTCCCCTTGCATGAGACCACCAATTTTACAAGCACAACCCAAATATTCCTCCATCGCATACCACCGACTCCAAAAGCATGGGAAAAGACCTTGAATAATTGGGTGACCCTAAACGACCCCTCAAATTACAGGCCGAAGACAGGCCCATCCTCTGTTCTCTGAACTTGATTGCAGAGCCATCCCTACACTAGTCTGCCTATCCTGAAGGCTGGAGTCTGTCATCGCTATGGTTATGTTCATTCCATCAGGTTTCCAAAATTCATGATCACATGGATAAAATGTTATACCAGCTGACAATTTTTCTCACCATTCATGCCTGGTGTCACTGAAAATGCATAATTTATCACAATATCAGATCAGAATGCTATTTCAATTAGGTAAATGTGCCTATGTACATATGTAGGCTACATGCATACATGTACTTTATGTTCATATCCCTTGATGGATTTCGAGAACTTTGTTTTTGTAAATTCATAGTGCTTGACAAATGAACATACTTTTATTTCCCTTGATTTTGATCATACTTTCAATTTATCAATGATTTCCTTAGTTTTCTGAGGGGTGAAAAAGGATAATCTATATTAAGAAAATGTGTGATGTGTGGTGTACATACATGTACAGCAGTCGTAATATATAAAAACATTTAGTGGAATTACTGTATGGACCCTTGTTTATCTCCCAAAATCTAGTTATTTGGAGATTTTACACAAATAGAACTGTAGCATCTTGAAGGAGAGGAGGAGGAGAGGAAGCTTAATATACACTGTAGACTTATTTCAACAACCATACTGGTTGGGGGCTATGGGTAATCAATCTTTTTGAAATAAAGAAATAATACAAAAATAACAAATATTTGACACATCTGTAGGTCAGACTTTTTCCCCATTTCCCAAGTATTATTTTGTGAGAATGCAGTGTATCACATCCTTTTCAAATCTTATCCTTGGAATTCTAGTGCTCTCTGTGCATTGTCCATTTGTATAACAAAATAAAAATTTCAACGCATTCGCCTGTCTCAACGGAAAGTGGGTGTTCACACAAGTATTGAATAATCTAAATCTAAAAATGTGTTTCCCTTTTGTCTCAATTTGACAAGCTCCATCCTCTTTTGATGTACCACAACATGGCAATATCATCCAAACCGTTACCTTGCAAGTTCACAAAATTTCTTCCCCCTCCCATCAACTAAAATTTGGAATGGCAGCAAAATCTTTGAGACAGGGTTGTATTGATTGATTACTTTATTAAAGAAGAATGAATCCTAGAAGATAATATACACCTATAAGAAAGCTATCATATACCACTACTAATCAGACGGGATCAAGCTCTGAAATAAATTCAGGAAAGTGTAAATTTCCCGATATTTTAGAACAGGTTTTCGTCTGCTATCACATTACAAGGGGGCTGCCATTTTGTTCTGAACAGATATTTCGACGTGGTCCATTGA
>BQKZ01002077.1:1855-15704 GCA_036244855.1 Temnopleurus reevesii
GAGTTAGACAAATTTCAGAGATATGGAAGAACAATTTATTTCTATGGTTGTAATGTGGTACTTTAACATCTGAGCAAGATAGCAGAAGTGACTGGATCATAAATGTCCACTTCTAAAACCATTTGATCTAGGCTTATGAGGAGTTACAAAGAAGAACCCAATCAATTTGCTCAAATCTAGAGATATGTAAGAATAATCTATTCCTAAGGATGGTACTTAATATCTGAATGATATAGCGGAAGTGACAGGATCATAAATTTCATTTTGTTCAGCCCTACACAAAAATTTGGTCAAGCCTTGAGAAGATTTGTGAGAAAATTCAATAATTTTTTCGGATTTAGAGATAGGAATGATTCATTTTTGAGGATGTGATATGGTACTTTAGCATCTGAACGAGATAACAGAAAGTGACTGGATTATAAATGTCTACTTCTACGATCATTTAGGTCCAGGCTTTAGAAGATTCACAAAGAAGAACCCAATCAATTTGCTCAAATCTAGAGATATGTGAGAATAATCTATGTCTAAGGATGTGATATGGTGCTTTAACATCTGAATGAAAGAAGAGAGGTGACATGACAGTAATTTATGCTTACTTCTGAGATCAATTTTGGTCAAGGCTTTAGAACGTTTGTGAAATTTCTTTGATAAATGTGATGGAATTTAGAGATATGGAAGTGTAATTTATTTCTAAGATTGGGATGTGGTGCTTTAACATCTGAATGAGATAACAGAAGTGACTGGATCATAATGTCCACTTAAAAATCACTTTAGTCAATCCTTCAGAAAACTTATCTGGGTAAAATTGGGTAAAATTAATTTTGAGATATATGAATAGGTTATTTCTTGTGATGTGGTACTTTAACATCTGAATGATATAAAAGAAGTCACAGGATTATCAATGTCCACTTCTGAGATCATTTTTGTAAAAGCTTCAGAAGAGCTGCAAAAAATTCAATAATTTCAGTAGAATTTAGAGATATGTAAGAATAATTTATTTCAAAGGTTGTGATATGGTGCTTTAACATCTGATTGAGATAACACAAGTGACAGTATCATAAATGTCTACTTCTCAAATCACTTTGGTCAAGCCTTTAGACAGTTTATGAATAGAAATCAATCAATTGGGTAAAATTTTGAGTTATAGGAATAAGTTATTTCTAAGGTTGCAATATGGTACTTCTGAACGAGATAACACAAATAACTGGATCATAAATGTCCACTTCTAAAATAATGATGATGAAGCTTCTAGAAGATTTGCAAAGAAAATTGCAGTCAATTTGCTCAAGTCTAGAGGATATGTAAGAAGGATTCATTTTTAAGGATGTGATATGGTACTTTCACATCTGAATGAGATAACAGGAGAGACAGGATCATAAACATCCACTTCTAAATCAAACTGCAGTGTATGGTCAAAACTCCAGGATAAGGATTTATATACCCCATTCCTGTGATGAGATGACAGTGCTGAGAATTCTTAGTCTTGGAAGTCTTGCCCTAGTTTGAGAATGATTTGGAAATGATTTAAGATTCATTTAAACTTTGAAAATGATTATTTTGCATGTTGTAAATCAAGGAATAATGATTGATAATTCCATTTCACTACATTTATTATAAACAAATAGTTGCTCAATATACAATATCTTTCTATATTACAATTTATTGATGGGACTAGTGCAACTCTCTAACGGTACATGGAATGGACATTCCAATAATTTTCAGAAATGAATCTCATCTCGATATGTTTATCAGAATTACACCTTCTTGTTAAAGGGTACCTAAGGTAGATCATATAATTTGTATATTACTCAATAAAATAAAATTAATAACAAATAACTTTATATGGATTACAAATTAAGGAGTTTGAAGCAATTACTGCTCATTCACTATTGACGCACAAAGCCTAAATCCAAGTTAGGTTCTGTGCGTGACTGTTTGAATGCTATTGCTTAAACGTGTAACAAAGGGGGTGTTGCTCAAAAGTTGCAATTGATTGCAAGTTGCAGTTGATCGGAACGCGCCAATCAAAATCATTGTTTTATTTTGCGCGTCTTGTTGAATGAGCATACCATGTGCTAATGAAAATGCGCGTTACAATTTTCAAAGTTGCAGTTGATTTGCAGTTGATTTTGAGCAACACCCCATTAGCCTTCATACAAGCTAGCTTTTGGTTTATGATGAGAAATATTCAATTTCTTTCATTCGTTATTTTGAAAAATGAACACCCTTTTTAATGTCATTGGATCTATAGGATAATTGGTTTTATTTTAACTCCAAACGAGCAAATTGATATTTTTAGCACGAGATACCCTTTAAACAGACTTGATCTTCATATGTAGATGGACAGTTGAGAACCGATGGAGATGGGTCTATCGTATTGTAAAATGACACTCAAGAGATTCCAGAGATACTTTGGTTCTACCCCACTTTAGTCTCTTAAACTAAACTTTAATCCATCATCAACTAAACAAAAAGACAAAAAGTCTAAAGCAACTGTAAATCAGATACATATTCAGCCAAATTGGGCCATATTGTCTTGAATTAAAGGCTGCAGCGGTTAGCTGAATGTTTAAGAGTAAAAATTTTGCTTTCAACGTAAAGATTTAAGTAATCAATATGCATATCATGAACTTTATTTATCATGAATCAGGGATTAGATGTTGTATTTTTTGAAACACCAACCCTCCTCCATGCATCCCAATGTGGGCATATACTGCATGTCAGAAAGAGCGCCAAATGAATACACATTGAATAATGAACTAGTATTTATTTTGAATATACATGGAATAGTAGATTAGAATTGATATATGGTTGAAAAACTGAATGGAATGATTTCTTACAACAGGAAAGGAGATCACTTTTACAAACCTATATATTGCATAGTACAATTCATGATTAATTAATTAATGAGATTAATTAATTAATTAATCTACATATTAGCACAAATTCTGGAACAATTGGCAACTATGATCAAAATATTATAAAAATGTAATGGGGCTACACTCATTGGATAACTAGTTATGAGTTTACCGTACTACCAATAGACAATTGAATTATTCATTGGTCAAGATGATTGCTGTCAATAGAATTGCATGTAAATGAAACAAAACTTCAAGTAAAAAAAAAAGGGCAAAGAAAGAGTAAAACTCTCTCCACTGCAAAAACGCTGGTGTTAAATTTAACACCATAGGTCCAAACCAGAAAAGTGTTAAAATAATATCAACACTTTTCTGGTGTGGACCTATGGTGTTAAATTTAACACCAGCGTTTTTGCAGTGTCTCAATGAGTGAGAGTAAGAGCTGCCTAGGAGGCCCTGTGACAGACTAGGTATGAAAGATGCATCCAAAGTTCAAATAGTTGACAGTTAAATGCCTGAACTCAATTAGATATATTACAGAGCGTGCTAATTTGGGAAGACGTGTCTAAACGGCAGGCAAAGAAAGAGAACTGAGGAGGATGTTAAAACCCTGTTTTATGGTGTTTCGGAAATCTGGTGCTGAAGGAAATGTATTTTAGAAGATGTATAATTTTGGTAGGATCTAGAAAAGGTTGATTTCTGAAGAGAACTTGGGGCATCTTTTTTTTCAAGCTTGGTATTATGATGGTATGAGAATTTTTGAAATTTTATAAATGTTTTAGGGCAATACCATATATATTGAACCATGTCCTGTAAGACATGACATTAATTTCCTTCAGCAAGAAATTCATCCACACTGTGCTGCACTAAACCCATGTGAGGTGAATGGGTACCTGGTAGGAATAGTTATTCCTTGAAACGCCAAGTACGCTGCATGGTGGCTGCCGGGCTAAAGCCAGGATAAAAATGCTGCAATTGTCAAGCGCTTAGAGCATTCTTCATAAAGAGTTGATAAGCGCTATTTAAAAGCTGTTCATTATTATTATTATTTTAGAAATACATCATTTTCCATCCCCTTGATATGATTATTATCTACCACTGATTCAATTTAAAATCCCCTTTTTTCTTATAACATGTTCCGGTAGGTCAATAGAATATAGGTATCAAGAGCAATTAAATATATTCATCTGAAATAGATGGAAAAATTAAATGTGTTTGTACCTGATTGGACATGAAAAATGCACTACTTCAGAGGAAGAAGACCTCAAATATTTCTTTGAAAAACAATATTTGAGAAATAAAAAATCAGTAGCAATATAAATTTAAGATTGTAACTTTAGAAGATTATGATAATAAACTTTATCTCGGTTTTAGTTTGTTGTTAGAAAGGAAGATATCCAAAAAATTTGGAAATTTCACATCATGGCATCACCCTTTAATTCTCATGTTGGTAGCCTGATCGTACTGCAAACATCCCATGTTGATAAAAGCAATGTACCTCACTGTTAACCCCAGGACCCCACTGATAAAAGGCCATAGGAGCATACGTTCATGTTAGGTTCATGCTGCGAGATATGTCATGTCGTCTGATCAGCTATTAAAAGATGTTTAGGGAGGAGTGTGTCACCCATTTTAGAATGAAAAGAATGATTTGATGATGATATTTGATATGTTCTTTGAAAATGACCATTAATTTGCTCGATCCAGTGTTGTAGGTAAAAATTAATTGATTTTTGTCCTCCGACGGACCCTATGAATCTTTCATGGTGAGCATACGTTCATGTTCATGCTGAGTTTACACGTCAAGACATGCTGTCTGATAAGCCATTAAAAGATGTTTAGGGATAAGTCTTTCACCCATTTTTAGAACGAATATGTATTTTGATTATACAATGTGCTTTATTCCTTGGAAAGTTGCTTTATCCATTGTGTAGGTAAAAAATATTTTATTTTCATCCTCCGATCGACCCTACGGCTTGATTTTTTTAGAGAACATATGTTCATGTTGAGTTCATTCTGCAAAACATGCAGTCTGATAAGCTATCAATGGATGTTTAAGGACGAGGGTTTCACCCATTTTTAATGAATATTTTACATTTTGGTATACTATTTGTTATGATCTTTAAAAATGATCATATATTTGCTTGAACCATTATTATGGTGATTTAGGCTTTAGGCCCCCAAATAGTTGTTTTCATTCACATGAAATAGTACAGAGGCATGTGAAATACAACATAGATTCCTTGGCATTTTGTTGCATTCTAAGTCTTGTTTTCCTCATGATATTGTGTTAAAAGATTAAATCAATATGTTTTGATCTTCCAGCCCTATTTTTTAAGATTTACACCCATATCATCACCCACACACACCCACACCCACACTTACCTACACCATACACACACAACATACATGCACATATCAGTGATATATTTTGACATCATTTTTTCTCTGAATTCTGCCGTATTAGTTTTGACCTGAACGATATGGAGCTGTTCTTAAATCCTAGTGCTTTGTGAAAATTGCTCTCTCCCATCAAGGAGTGTTCCATGCTATTCTTTTATGGTGGAACTAATGTGAGTGTACAACTTGAAAACATTGCGGCATCCAATTATCCGCCCCATGTGTGTTTTTATTTGAACGTCCTTTGACCCAGAATGTCAGAATGGCAAAATTTGATGGAGTGGAAAGTTGCTTCAAAATAGTCTAAGGATTAATTTTGAGATTTCCGATTTATCAACAATGTATGGGCAGCTTTATATTAAAGTCTGCATTAAGATAAGTGATGATTCATATGATGAAGATTATTTTTTTCAGATCTGTACTTAATCTATACTTTTTGCCTCATTCATTGATAATGAGAAGTTGATTGGAGAAGTATTATTTGTAAAATATGCTGAATGATAATCCTTCAAAGAGTTAAGGCCGAGCTATGAAATGTGCACACGATTACACCAAAGCTGATTCAAATTGTACTAAATCATTTTCATTGATCCACATTTTCTATAATTCAGTTTCAGTAAACACAAAATAATGAAAAAGAAGTATGACATAAAAGTCCAGTGCGCTATCATCTTGCTCGTGATGAGTACATTTAAACTGAGTATCATTCAGAAATTCTCAGCATCCCACATTCCTTCAGTCATATTGACAGATAGGCACAGTACCTCGATGCGAAGTTTCAGAGAGATCCACTCTAGCATATTTTTTCATAATGCTTTTGTAGGTCTATGCAAGTCTCTATGAATAACTGGTAACCTTTTCCTATGTACCTGTGTTTTGTAAAGCTGATCAAAGAAATACATGTGACTGTACTAACGAGTACAGTACAGGTGAATCACACCTACAAAAGGGTCACCAGATGTTCGTAGAGTCTTGTGTATATCTACAAACAGATTTATGAAATAGAAAACCAGAAATCAGAAGTGTTTCCAGCTATTGAAGCAGAGTGAGCAGTGAAAGTTTGGACAAATTCAAATTATATGTTCATTTCATGCTCATAGCAAGATTAAAAGTTTGGTATTATGAGAACTTTGACTTTAGCAAATTTCTCGACTTCTGCAGTGTCATCGTGTTTAGTTCTCCATTCACTGCTTGTATAATACTATAATGTCAAATTCAAAGAGTGAATACGAAATACTATTTTTAGAAGGTCTGTCGTTGGAGGGCATCCAAACAATTTTTGGTCTAAAAGCACGCAGATAGAGGGATGGTATTAAGGCTGTACGTCTCCCAGAAGCTGAAAATAGTGAGATGATTGGATCAAAACTTGGTAGACTTATTTGATTGGACTAATCTCATAAAAATGGATGTATAGTACGTAGGAGGATTGCCTGAGATTTAAGCCCCAGTCACATCTAGGCCCCCGGAAGCAACACGATTCAACACGACTCTTTGTTCACAGGCAGCTAACTGTGAAATAAACAAAGAGCTGTGTTGAATCGTGTTGCTTCTGGGCTTCTATGTGACTGGGGCCTTACTTTGTAGCAGTGGATTAAGGCCTTGGTGAGGGTTTTATCTCGTATTACTAGTACTGCAAAGCTAATGTAAAATTCAAGAAGTTTGGTTATCTATGTAATTGAATGTTCATGTATACTTGATAGTTAAAGTTTACTGTTAACCATGAAAAGAACATTGAATTTTGATAATAATCATAGGAGTGTTATAAATGAAATGTCTGGTTTTGAATAATGACCACACAAACGTACATATGGACACAGCTACATAGAGGGTTTCGGTGTAGTTCAAGATTTAATGTTTTTGTGTGTGTGCGTGTGTATCAGTACATTCTTTTTTACAGTGTAACCATGGTAACTGCCGACACATCACTGCCGACCCAACTTGAAACTAATGATGTCCAATCATGAACATGTACCCCTATCCTTCTTTTAAGACATTTTTTTATTGTACAGTATGTTATGTTTCCTACCTATTCCAAGCCTTTTATCAATTGAGGACGGGTCTCGGTGGGAAGGTACATCCATGGTCAGGTAATAATATTTCAGACCTTGGCCCTTGGTCTAGAAATACACACACTCACACACACTCACACACACCCACACATACACATATACGCTGCCTTATGTGATTGCACTATGCTTTCTACATATCAGATGGTGATATTGATATATTTTGAATCTCTCTCACTGAACGATAGACCTATTAGGAATATGATCTGCTTAATTCTATATGTCCCTGTCAAACTACACGTACCTAGCTCTCACACTTCAATTTATCTACTCCTGTGATAATTTGCTATCGGTCTCATTTATTGATCCACAAAATAACTAAAGCACACACAAACAAACACACCCACCTCCCACAAACACACAGATGCCCACACTTCTCACACAAAATAATTAAACCACACACACATCCTCACGCACACACACCCACACACACATACACAATATACACACACACCTGCACATACACATATACGCTGCCTTATGTGATTACATTATGCATTGTGGATATCAGATGGTCTGATTGATGTCTCCAGAACCCATATCACTAAATGATAGGCCTATTAGGAATATGATCTGCTTTAAATATTCTAAATGTCAATGTCAAAACTAAACGTACCTCATACTTCTATTTCTCTACTCCTGTGATAATTTGCAATCAATCTCATATAATGATAACACGATATAAACTATTTCCGTAAAATAAAGCCGGTCATGGACAATAGATCTGTATGTTATGTATTGAAATGTGCGGACACAACAATCACAAGCCGGTTCCGATTTGATTAGCATTACAAATGAGCATTCAATAGGCGTTGGACTTAATTTTACGAAAAAAGATTTTTTTTTTTAAAACTCACACAAACAATTACACACATACCCCTGCACCACACACACCCACATACCCACACTCACACACCCACACCGCAGTATGCTTTATGGATATCAGATAGTGAGATGGATGTCTCTTGAATCTCTATCACTGAACGATAGGCTTATTAGTAAGATGATCTGCTTTATGCATCATAAGAGGTACTGGCATTCAAACATATGGATTTTTACCCATACACTTAAGCATCAACCTCTTTAAACCCACAGCGCGCTGCAGTAAATAGCAGTAAAAATGTGTAATTTCCTCCTTTCTTCAACCATATCTTCTGATTCGATCGGCCTAGTTCACCACCGAAAAGAGCATTAGAAAATTTAGCATTAGAAAATTTAACTTTTCTTCTTTATGAAAATGTAAAAATTAAGATTTTTTGTTGTTAAATTGCACCGTCATTTATTGCTCACTTGTCATTAATTTGGTCAAAATTTCTGTGGTATCGATCTTTCTTACTGAACTCTTCTGACTATATCTGGCGGTTTCTTGCCGGGAGTGGGCTATTTGTCATCACCGGAAAAAGATTGAAGTCCTTCAGGTTATTCTGAACAGTTTGATATATAAAGCATTCCCATTGGATGAATAATACCCCCATCTAAACATTAAACCAATTGGAAGCTTTGTCTCATTTTGGGAAGTTTGCTATGAGATCCGCGGAAACCGGAATTGCACTGATTTACGTGTGTACATTCGGTACGATGTCGTTACACTGAAATCTGCAGGCAGCCAGCGAACCGGGTCGTACCATTCTTGCTCAGGGGAAGTTAAGGGGTTTCAATAACGCGGATCAGCTGGCTGCGCTTACTGGGTACTCTCAGAACTCGTGCATTGCATGCATACAGAAGGAAAAATTTAGCCAAAAAATCTGCTGCATAAGAAACAGTTTCGATGCAGTCAGTGCGTGACCGGGTAAATAAATCGCCTTTGTGTCCCTGCCACGTAAATAGGCACCGAGCTCCGTACGTGTCACCCCCTTACTCTAAATAGAACGGTCGCGGACCTGACGCGATCCAATCAGATCCACTCAGAGTCATCCGCACAGCTGATCGGACATTGTACGCTTATTGCACGTACAGCTGACCCCGGCTGATTAAAAGCTTCAAATTAGGTGAAAGAAATCGGGGTTCTAAAATTCATATGATGTCCCTGTAAAATTACACGTATATCTCATACTTCAAATGCTTTATTTTCCCATTCCTGTGACAATTTGAGATTTATGTGTTTAAGCCAGGCTTGATAGAAGCTATCCCAAAAAGTTGATCATATACCAAAATTCATTTATATCTATATCTATATCAACACATTTACTACTGAATTTTATAATTCCCATAGAGTTTGTGCACTGACTACATAGCTGGTTCCAGCAGTCAAAAGTTTAACATACACGGGTTTGTTGTGTTCACATGTGGAATTACACAGAAGATAATAACATATGCTATGCTTATTTTGTTCATTGCTCTGTATTTATTCATTTTAATGGAAAACTATTTAGCTGATATGTTTATATAAAGTAGACATACTTCTTTTTTAGAATTTTGTGCAAGTTCTGTTTAAGATTTCAACTCGTCTTCTGTTACCAGATTCAGATTTCATGTTATAATATTTCTCTGCTTGCATCTTCATTGGGGGAGGGGGGGGGGGGTTCTTGCCCTACATCCCTAACACAGCTGACAGCTACCCTGTTTATCTTACAATTCAATAAACAAATCCCTGCGGGGTAGGAGAAAAGGCAACAACATCTATATCAGCATTCCTCTAAATACCTCTACTGCCCAGTGCATCTTTGCCCTTGGGCATCTCTCAGCCATCCCCAGCATGAAAGCCTATAGGTGGGGATGTGTGAGATGACCTTACTGAAGAACTCAATCTAGGTCAGTTTATCTCTGTTATGACATCCAGTAATTCACTTGATGGCTATTAGTACAGCTCTTGCTTCACAGATTTCGTATTTGGCATGTGCTGATGAATTGTGTGGTAAGATAGAGATTAGTAAAATGAATGAAAAAAATGCATGCTCATTTTGCTTAAAACCAAACAAATCTAGATATTTTCCCATTTGCTTAGTCCAACCTCCAGAAAGATACTCAAACATCGGAGAAGTCCTTTTCAGGAGTTCTATTCGCAGGGTGAAATTGCAAACTTTCTTCATAGTCTTTTATTACACTATTACACAAACTTCTAACTAAAAGGGAGAATGTAATTTTTTGTTATATTGTAATTGCAGCCGTGCAAAAGTAGAGAGAGAAAAAAAAGCTCGATTTACACAAGCCCCCAAGTCAACCCCAAAGAAATGATGCTGTATAAAATTAATCAACAACAAGAAACAAAATCTGAGCGCATTAGAAACACTACAGTATATAGAAAAAAACAATAATAAATTCATATCTTCATAAGCTAGCAAGTCAGTGTGCGAGAGATGTTTTGTTAAAGGTGTCTATTGGAAATGCACGACATGGTGCAACAACTAAGGCCACAATGCTCTAACTATTGTACTGTAGACCCATAGTATGCATCTCAAAGTTCATTGAAACTCTTCCATGGGTATATAGCTGTTCCACCAGCTGTGGGCCTATATGACTAGAACCAGAAGCTCCTGCTTCATAGATGTTTATTGAATCATTAAGCAAGGGCTAAAAGACATGCATGAAATGCAGCAATACAGAAATACAGAGATTCATGGCTTGATGCAATAACTAAGGCCAAATTGTTTTAGCTATTGTAATATAGACCTATATTGTATGCAACCCAAAGTTCAATGAAACTCTTCCAAGGGTATATAGCTGTTCCACCAGCTGTGGGCCTATATGACTAGAACCAGAAGCTCAAGCTTCATAGATGTTTATTGAATCATTATCAAGGGCTGGTATGACATGTGGCAGCTATACAGAAGTTCAACAACTAAAGCCAAATTGATAATATTGTATCCGTCCTGAAGTTAACCACAGTTCTTCTATGGGTACTGCATTAGCTCTTCCACCAGCTGTGGGCCTATATGACTAGAACCAGAAGCTCAGGCTTCATGGATGTTTGTTGAATCATTACCCAAGGCCTGGCAGACAAGGGGCGCCATGGGGTGTAGCACATGGCTAAATACCACCTATTATGTTACGAGAAGCATATTAAAGGCACCCACCGACTAATTATTATGCCTTGGCCATTGCAGTCTCATGTTATTCATGGGCCTTACACTCTTTTTGTTTCAAATTTGCTTGTGATTCTAATGATTTCATATCTTTGGGACCCTTGGTTATATGGTAGTCAGTGGGCACCACGGGGGATAACACATGGCTAAGTATACCACCAAGTATGTCACAAGAAGCATGTTTAAGGGGGTGTTGTTCAAAATCAACTGCAGATCAACTGCAACAATACAAATTGTAACGCGCATTTTTATTCGCGCACGATATGCGCATTTAACAAGACGCGCATGAAACAATGATTTTGATTGGCGCATTTTGATCAACTGCAACTTGCGATCAATTGCAACTTTTGAGCAACACCCCCTAAGGTGCTGAAAACTATCAAGTTTTGTTGGTACCCTTGGTTATATGTGGGTAACAAGGGGGATGGGTACTTCGGGGTGTAATACATGAGAAAGAAAGAATCCCACCGCTGCCACCATTTTAAAGCCCAAGTAATGTTTTGGTAAAAACAAATATTTTTGTCTCCAGATTTTGTATTCAAATCTAAATGAAAGGAAATATAATATCATGAATATATTGCACAAAAGATTTGTGTGCAAAATGTAAGACTTCGGGTAAATTAGTTATAACCTAAAATGTGCAAAATATCTCAGCGTTGTGTACCCCAACACTTATTCAATATTTATTTTGTTTGTTTATAAAATGAGAGAAACATATAGCAAAACAGATGTACCCCAACAATGCTGAATATCAATATCTTCTGCACTGAGACCAAAACATAACCTTATCCTACTGTGGATATTATGCCATAGTTATCTGCCATCAAATGTATTTTGCAATACTTTTGTATGGGTTGTCAACAGATTAGACACATAATTATCAATAATTCTTATTTTGCATAAGTTTAATTTTTGTCATGAAACTGATTTCAAAATTCAAGAACTGTAATAGCTGTGCATGAGTATACAAAGAGTGAAATAAAAAAACACAGCAACACCAAGCAATGATAACACCTTTATCAATATCTACCGCACTCCGAACAAATCCATCTTTATCCGACAGTGGATATGATGCAATATTTATCCACCATCAAATATAACTTCCAATATACCAGTCCTCGGGCGCATCATATGGGCACTAAAGTACATACACTCTCCGACCACATTTGTTATTCACAAACTGAGGAAGGATTTCTTAGCCCTCGGGTGCTTGATTTAGCTCAACATATGTGTTGAAAAGAGATCTAGAGCCAGTCACACATAGCGAGTTTACACTATGGGTATCCTTTGCAGACTTGAACTTGAGTTCAATTCAGTTTAGTTCAGTTAAATTTATTTTCATTTTCCAATCAAATCAAATATAAGAGATATCAGCTACTGATTAAATAATGATACGTAAAGTAATGAATACAGTAAAAGGACCTCATGAGGTACCTTATGAAATAATGAGAGCATTGTATAATTAGTTCTAACAAAAAATAATGATGCGACTTAAAATGGGGGTCTACTGGAAAGCGGGGCTTTCTAGAAGACCTTACTACAATTTAAGTCATATTTATTCAAACGTCAAAAACAGTGAAATGCAACTCTTTGAATATCCTATTCACACTTGAACTTCCCTTTGTATAATAATGTAAAGCTGTAAAACATACTCCAATTCGTATTTTGCTCATCCCATTCAAAATTTAAAATCATTAAATGTATTGTGAAGAATTATACAATAAAAGAGAATGTTAAGGCAGCTTAGACAAATTATATCTTACGTATGTAAAATGATGCTGCCAGGAAATAGACATATGATCTAAACCAATCTTTGTGCGCAATTCACGGAAATTTCACCAAGAGTTAGAATTTTTCAAACATTAGTTTTCAACATCTATCAATGTGGTGATAACTTATTTTCTAGATCAAATTTTGTTGCAAGTTCCCAATATTAGCTTTTAAGCCTTGTTAAATCTCACTGTATATGAATGCTTTAACATGTGGAACAGACTGTGTTGTAAAATGTAATAATTCATTTCGAATGAACTCTAAGTTACCTGGAAAATGAACCCAAAACTCATACTTTGGTGATTTCTTTCAAGAAGATTCATATTCAAGAATTATTTTTTATTCTCTAGTACGGAAAGTTAAAATTGACGACCAAATTGTTTTGCAAGGTGACTTACGGTACTATCTATATTGGTTATCTGAAGTACAGGTAAAGGTTTTAAATAGCGGTCTCGCATTTAACCTTTGAAGGAAAGTACGTACTCCATATTGTCTTAAATGTCTGAATGTGTAGCACACTATGTTGTAAAATTGTACTATTTATTTCAAATAAAATCTAAGTTACTTTCGAAATGAATCAAACTCTCTTACTTTGGCAATTTCTTTCAAGAAGATCAATATCTAAGATTGATTTAAAAATGATTTTTCTTTATTATCTTGTACGGAAAGTTGAAATTGCAAGGTGACATACTGTCTACATTCGGTATCTGAAGTACAGGTAATGGTTTTAAGT
>BQKZ01002077.1:23079-49895 GCA_036244855.1 Temnopleurus reevesii
GGGGCGGGATAGTTAGCAGTGGGGAGAGAATGAGATGAAATAGATTGAGAGAGAAAGAGGAACAGAGGGTGCAAAGATGGATTGGGGAGTATATCAAGCAATATGAAATATGAAAGAAAAAAGAAAGTTGAGGTGTGGGAGAGAGAGAGAGAGAGAGAGTAGAAGAAGAATAGCGAAAGGAAGAGGAGGAAGGAGGGAGGAAATAATCAACTGTTTAATGGATTACCAAAGATGTAAACTAAAATTTCAGATTGATCATTGAACTCCCAAAACATATACACAAATACTTACAGTACTCATTTTGACAAGATAAGGTACTGTATAAGCCAATATTTTGGCGTACAGATATTTTTGCGATTTCTGACAAGTTTGACACATTGGCGTGTTGTTATTTTCACGTTTTTGAAAGTGTTTGTACATTCATTTATTCGTTTGTATATTCATATAGAGTGGAAATTTTCGCGAGGCCATAACCCCGAAATTCGCGAAAATAAAACCACCCCGAAAATTTCAGCTTATACAGTACACTATTTATTCTTAGCCCTTGAAGCCTGTGTGTTATAAACTTAATATAGGGATTAACTTTCAGGATGATGGAACACGTTTTGTGTTTTGGTTTAATAACTTTTGATATAGTTCTCTAAAAAATATGACAGATGTAGGAGAAGAGATAGAAAAACATTCTACACCAAATTTGACCATTATTATTGTACCAACATGTGCTGTTTGTCGCAGAGAAGTTTTTTAAATCAAAAGGATCACTAAAATTGTTACAAATCCTTAATTTGGCAACACATGAAGCATTTCAAAATCCATAGTTTTCAAGAAAATTGGCAACTCTTAATGTTCTAACATGTTTTCTTTTGCGACGAAGATTCAATTTGCTAACGTATTTAAAAATGTTTTAGAAAGAGAATTAGAAATTTGAGTGTTGCCAATTTAGGAAAGGAATAGTGATTAAAATTAGTTGGAAAATAATTCCTCTCCTGAGTGGGTTACAGTACGTTAAACAAATGCAGGTAATCTCATTAAAAGTGTTCTGTAGGCAGAGAGGAATGAGAAAAGGTGGAGATACATTGATGTATTCCTAAAGATGATAGATTAATGCAATTTGATTTTTTGCATTTTTTTTCTGTTTTATGCAAATATTTAGTCTCACGAAACAGGCGGCGGAGGATCGTCATCCGACGAGGAGGTATATTAATTCATAAATCAGTAATCTCTTTCTACACTAAATACATACATGTAATACAAATTTTCACTGTGTAGAGTCAAATTGTAGTTGGAATAATGTCAGCTAGGACAGTCAGGGAAACTCTCGCTTTATCGAGATCTCGTTTTTCCGAGATAATACGCAGTTCAGCGATAGAGGTCGGAGCGCTACAAATTCGTGCGGGTCAGATTGCCTCGGTAAAGTGAATGGCAATTTGTTTTTCCGTCTTACATACCCATTATTAAAAAATCATTAAAAAAAAATTTCAAGGTGGCAAATTTTTGTATGCTAGTATGTTGAAGAGAAATAAATTTTCCAACTTATATGTTAGTAAGAAAATTCGCCACCTTGAGGGATTTTTTTAATGACTTTTTAATGATGGGTATGTAAGACGGAAAAAACAAATTCCCATTTTCTTTACACAGGCGATCTGACCCGCATGATTTCGTAGTGCCCCGACCTCTATCGCTGAACTGCGTATTATCCCGGAAAAACAAGATCTCGATAAAGCAAGAGTTTCCCTGACTGTAGGAGTGAACTCTTTTTCAATATCAAGTGTTTTCGAAGACATATCATCCGACTTGAAACTGTTTGGGATAACTGAGAATCGACACAATATGGATGAAAGTTATTCTGAGATTTTCCACAAGAAGTTGACTCTACAAATCAGTGTGTATTGTGAAGTCTCATAACTCTAATTAACCCACCTAATCAAGTAGTTTCAGTAGTTTGAAAACTATTCAAATAGATGGTGATTATTCCAAAGTATGTAGCTTTATGTGTGCTTCAAAATACCACTCATATGTACCTTGTAATATCCCGTAAAAGATAATAAATGGTTATGAGATTATCAAGGAAACCCATGTGAATTTCTGAATTGTGCAATTTTAACACTCAGATATAAGTAAATTTTGTTAGAAATAGGTTTTCTTTAAAGATAATCTAATCTGATTCTATAGAGTTTCGCTAATTTGTGATATGTAACTACTAAAATGAAAACTTAATCTGTATCAAATCTTCAAATATTTTTTTCAAATAATATGATGATTACCTAACAAAGTGTGTATGATCATTAGTGTAATATTCAACATTAATACACTGCATTCTGCCACATTGTATTAGACATTTTCCCATGATAGCTGAAATTTTTAACAAAATAGTTATTAGCTCATGAATCGATATCAAAACATTTAAGTGCAGTACAACAGTATGCAGTATCTGTAAATCAAATGCACTTTTGAAGGTAATGTAATGGTACCCTTCTGTTTACATACAACACAACATCACAATTGAGATAATTAAAGCCTTCTGACACACACATGTCCTTGCATATGTCCACCTAGTTGGTCATTAGTGGGTATAATTGACCATCATTGCTTACATGATATTTTTTTTGCAGTCACCTTTTTATGGTTCACACTTTAAGTTCAATTTTTGTTTCACACTGTCAGTTACATTTAGCTATCAAAGCCTCTCTTGGGATGTGTGAGTGAATATATCTTTATTTTTTATTTTTTATTAATTACGTTTTATTTTAACAGGGTAACCCAATCAGTAATCGCAGTACTGTTCTTCCTGGGGGCCCTGTATAATATGAAATACATTATGTACACATTAACAAACACACAATTATATGAAAGAAACTTTTATTTCTAATACAAAAACTTATTGTTTGAACTAATGCTAAATTATATGTTTATTCTCTTTACATCTCCTCTTTAAACATGTAACTATTTGAATTATCTAAAAACTAACTATTGTTATCAATTTAATGATTGTTGTGTTGGGTAGATAAATAATTGAAATAATTCTTGCCTTATCCCAACATGGATAAGCACTGATTGACAGTGCTGTACTGAGAAGCTGTGAAAAAAATCACAGGCATTCTCAGGTAGGAATCGAACAAACGATCTCCTGATGACTAGATAGGTGTCTTATTGCTAGACTTCTAACGAAGGAAGAACACTGCTTTTTTCCCCGAGAAAGACATGAGAACTTATGTAGATTTATTGCAAATTTTTGTACAGAGCACTCAATGCAAATTCAACACGCTGATCATTTTTGTTTGTTTGAAGTTTAGTTGTTACCATGGCATTTTAATTCAGCAATATTTGTTAAGCTGAGTGTGATACAGCTGCAGCGACCTATTCCCCTTTTCCATAAATATCTCCTGAGGAAGTGTACATGTATGTATATCAACATGGGTTTTACATTGCCATATGTCATGACCACAAAAGCCACAGCCTGTCTATATTCACTCTAAATGAAAGGAAATTTGGGCATCATATAAACATTAATTGAGAAATTGAATTGTTGTGATATGTTCCAATATTAGATGTTTGTTTTGTGGTTGTAATTCAATTTACTGTATTGTTCAAATCAGGTTACTCAACCAGCGAGCTTATATTTGGCATGTTTGATTGCATTTTCTTTGAATTCAAAATGAAATGATGTAGATATGTAAAAAATACACGAGTTCTAGGTTTTCATGCACAGAGTATATATGGAAGTCCTACCATCGTACAGATCTCACCATGCTCCCAAAATATATCATCAAGATATTGAATATTGTTTTTGTTGCTAAATTAGAAGCACATACATTCCTAATAGCCATTTCATTAATATTGAATCTTTAATTAATATTGCACTTCAATTTTTAGACTTCAAAGAGCACAAAATATTGATATCTGGTAATAGTTTTTGCTTGAACCCTTTGAACCCTGGGCCCAGATAGTCCCTCCGTAAGATAAATACGAATATCATAATTCAATAGTTAACGGGTGAAGAGAAGTGAGGTTGGGAAGAGGGCTGGATCAGTCTAAAAGCACTGTTGTACCGGCCATATTACTGAGTATGAATAATAATAATAATAATAGGAATGTAGTGGACATGGCTCTCGCCTTTCAACCAGAGGGCCACGGTTCGAGTCCCACCCATGGCGTTAATTTCCTTCAGCAAGAAATTAATCCACCTTGTGCTGCACTCAACCAAGGTGAGGTGAATGGGTACCTGGTAGAAATATTTATTCCTTGAAATGCCATGTGCGCTGGTGTACACCGGGCTAAAGCCAGGATAATGATAATGCAAAGCGCCTTGAGCACTCTGCAGAGTGGATACGTGCGCTATATAAATTGCATCTATTATTATTATCATTTATATAGCGCTGGTATCCGTCAGGCTCTGACATTTATTGCTGTGAACAGAAAACAATACATTACAGAGACATAATTGAACTACTAATTACATCGGATAAATTACATAGAACTGTTCAGAAAGAGATGCGTTTTTAAAGCAGCTCTGAAGTGAATGAGGGAAGATAGACGACGAATATTAGCTGGTAATTTGTTCCAAGTGACCCTGTTCTAATAGGTGTGCGTGTTTTGAAGTTATTTGTGTTTTTAAATCACAATAAGGAAGTGTTAGATCCTCATTCCATTCAAACTACCTCAAAACCACAAAGGGTTGCCATGGATACCATCCTGAAATAGCTACCCAGTTGGTATGTTGACATTATGACCTTGGCAATCCATGTTTCGTTACATTGTGTTGTAGTTATCGGTTTCTTTGTTCAAGTATGTAATATCAATAACATAATTTGTAATGGGTTCATGCTATCAAAATCTTTTATAGGTCCCTTATCCCTTATCCTGATCCCCATACATTCTTCTATTTCTTTAAAAAAAATTGTTTTTGTATTTTTGATATTATACGTTTTATGTATTTTGATCATTTAACTTTTTATTTATTTCCTTTCTATTTCTATTTTACCTTGTATCTGTATGTTGAGAGATTTATGCTTTTTTACTTGATTAGGTGAAAAAGTTTATCATGAATCTGCAATCTTGAATGTCATTTTCTGTATATCATTGAATGTTTTAATAGCCTTATTCAATAATCATTTATCATAGCCCTTTCTTTTGTAGAAGGATTAAGGGTTTTCTTCTTAGGAAATACTAAATTTCAGAAAAACGTATTTTCATTTTCACTCTTTTTGAAAGGCCTTTGTGATCATTAGTGTTTTTGGACTATCACATAGGCTACTCCTTAAAGTATTATAATGCCAGTACCAAACTTAACCTTTAATTGACACATTTTCTGCAAATAATTCGAAATATCTGTCTCTTTGTGATGTT
This sequence comes from Temnopleurus reevesii, assembly GCA_036244855.1. Taxonomy (NCBI): domain Eukaryota; kingdom Metazoa; phylum Echinodermata; class Echinoidea; order Temnopleuroida; family Temnopleuridae; genus Temnopleurus; species Temnopleurus reevesii. The sequence goes on from BQKZ01002077.1 coordinate 28,426, forward strand.
TATTCAGTTTTTTAATGATTTAAATCGCCTGATAAGTATCTGTTTTTGTATCATAAAGTATTGATCATTTTTTTTTTTACAATCATTGGCGTTCTGTCATTTGGGGAAGCCAACAATGGTTGATGAAACGCAATGACCAAGGAAACATTTGTGAGTCAACACTTCAAAATTTCCTACCACTTCCAGTAGAAGATTTGTGATTTTAAGTTTATTCTTGGGTTCACCCCCTGACTACTGGACCCGCGAAGTCCCTGCACAAAGTCCATGGGAATTACAGAATTCAGTAGTCAATCGGTTAATAGATGAATAATAATATTTGATTATAGTCTTTGTAGAGACTCAAATTACCTCTCTCACATTTATGTTTATTGAGTCTTCCAATATTTTTTGTGTTCTCACTACCAGCTCTTTTTCGTGTCATTTCAGAATACTTTTTTGACAGATATCGTTTTTTTTTTGTAAAGACTCAAATTACCTCTCTCACAATCATGTTTATTGAGTCTTTAAAAATGTTTTTTTTTTGTGTTCTCACTAGCGGATTTTTGTTGTTGTCATTTCAGAATGGAAGCAGTGTAGATCCAGAAGAATCAAGGTAAGCTTTTATATTATTTGTAAAGCATCGTTGTCACACACCGGACATGTGTGGCTCAGTGGTAGAGCGTCTGCCCCATGAACAGAAGGTCGTGGGTTTGATCCACGACCGAGTCATGCCAAAGACTTCGTAGACATACTTATAAAAATGGGACCATCTGCCTTCTGGCCAGGCGCTCAGCATTTAAGAATGGATAAGGGTAATATTAACTTTATGTTATGCAGAGCCTGCTGGAAGAACAGCTTACAACTGAAAGAGTCTACTCTGGGTAAATAAGAGGTATTATTATTATTTCTTTACTTTCGCAAGTTGCTGGGCTGTAGCTCACCTTTTCAGGGGTTAGGGGGGATGCAAAATTAGGTTTAACACAATTGTCCTCACTTTGATTCCATGGTTTTATGACTCTGGGGGGCATGTTTTAGCACCGTCCGCTCTACCCTCCGGAGCTAAAAGTGGGCCTTCGTTTAGTCAAGGTCTTGAGATTGGGTCGGACCGGCTCTGGGCCGGCCCTGGGCCGGTCCTGGAACAATCTATTTTATGGTGAGACTCATGCTGGCACAATTGTCTACTAAATGTTGGCCCACAATACTGTGATATTGTAATTTTCTGAGGGGCATTAATATGGATTAAAAAAAAAATCAGTCAACTGTGACAAAGGGCACGTCGACTGGAAGTAGTATGTCAAAATTTTGTGCGTCTGCTTGTTGTTATGTCAAAGGAAGTTGCGCATGTAAAAATGAGCAGACGTGCAAAACTAGGACATACCACTTCCGGTCGACTGTGACTGTGACGAATGAAATTGAAACCTTATTATTATCATAATGTCAATCAAGATCATACCTCCGTAGAGCATGGCAATTAGCAGAATTTGTATATAAATAAGGGGCATATATATGTTTTGATTATTATTATTATTATTTTTCATTGGCTGGCCTATATTTTTGGTTTGGATTCACAAAATTTGGTGAGGTGGTTTAAACAGGGTTGTACCGGTAGTTGCTTCCAGTTTTTATAATTCTGTTTTCTGTTTTTTACCATTGTATGTCAGTTTATTTTTTAGATGATTTCATAATAGATACCATGAAAACATAATCTGAATGCATTTTCAAAAGTGATTTGAAAATGTAAACATTCACTCAGCCCATAGAGATATAACAACAGAGTCTCTATTTTTGATAATAGTTTAAAAACTGTTTCACGATCTTATATAGCCCACTTTCCATCCTAATGTGATGCTCAATGTACTCGGGCCAAATTTTAACTTAATGAAATAAAAGAAAATGAAAGTCAAAAGGCACCCTCAAATGAATAATTCTTGAGGTTGCCTGTTGGAATACAGGGATGTTGAGGTTTTAAAACTCTGTTGAAGTGCATTCCACAGAGTTGGTCCTGAGTGAGCAATTTCTCGTTTTCCCCCAGGCCACAGAATCTCCTCGAAATAGGAACTTGTAAAAGATTACTGTCAGAAGATCTTAACAAAAAGATCATGAGGAGAGTATTCAAATCCTCCTTTTAATGCAGCAATTAATTCTTGTTTTTGACTTTTTACTTTTATTTCGTATTTTATTGCTTAGTTAATTTGCTCTGAGCGAAGCAGAACTACACCCGACTATGAACTTATTTCATAGCCAGGGCGGTGTTTAACCAAGATAAGAAAGACTTTAAGAACAACTTTAAGATCAACTGATATCAGTGCATAATATCATGAATCATTACGCACAAAAAGGGATACCAGTTGATCTTGAAATCGTTAATAAAGTCTTTCTTATCTTGGTGAAACACCGCCAGGTATAGTTCTACCTTGTGCATGAAACTCGAATGATATCAGGGGCCTGCCTGTATGCTTGCCTATAGATGGCGCTCTTTCATTTTATGAAACTCTCATGAATCATTTATTATCATTTATTATGAATCAATTTATTAGCTTAGCATGGGTCTTAGCATTGGTGCCAACTATCACAAATCGTGTGATTAGGAAATATAGAAAATGATAGCTATCAGATTGATCAATAGATCACTTTTGTAAATGTAATGTAGTGAAATTTGTTTACTTTTCCCCTTAGACAAACCATGTGTACAGCAGTTGCTGTAAAAAGTCAAATAGTCAGAATGCTACTTGTATTTATATCAATGTTGGTGGGTTTGACAAACATTGTTGCTTGCCCAATCAAGCAACAACCAGTGCATGATATCGATATTCCTTCAAGTAAAATGTGATTATTGAAATTGGCTATGGCCTTTGTTGGTTTTATCTTTGAGCTCAGAGCATTAATATTGTCTGTGTTTTCACGAAGTGACAGGATCCAAAGTGTATTGTTTCATGAAGACAAAGAAATCCAGACATAGAGCCAATTCAATAGGCATCCTATTGAACAACTTGTTAATTCTATAGAAGGACATGTTTCAATATTTTGTAACTCATTCCGTATAACAATACCCTCTGGCTCCCATCACTTTGTGAAAACATGGACGATGTGATCTATAAAACCTGCATGTATGTTTTGATATTTTCTTCTAATTTTTTAGAACAGAGAGGATAGAAGCTGATGACGGAGGTGATGAGGAGGAACGATCAGCAGAAGAAGTCCAAAGGGTTAGTATCTATTTACAGAACAGTGTTTTTAATGGTCTCTGCAATGTCTCACACAGATGAGAAGGACCTCAAGAACAATTTTAAGAATGGCTGATATCAGGGCAGTGTTTCACCAAATTGTTCATTAAGTTACGCACAACTTTTTATATCCAAGCCTTGGGTGGTGTTTCACCAAATCGTTCATAAAGTTACGCACAACTTTAAGAAAGACTGGAGTACGCCAAGGAGTGTAATACGCGTAAGATTCTTGATCATTCAGCACAAGAAATGATACCAGTCGTGCGTAATGTCGTTCTTAAAGTCTTTCGCAACTTGGTGAAACACCACCCCGGTCTAGTGCTAAATGATGGATATTTATGTAAACTAAAATAAGTCTGGACGGAGTATCGATAGTAGATTTGAGTTTTCATTTAGGAAGAGGACATAATTAATGTCTTTTAATTTCAAGCAAATGTTCATTTAAACTCAATTGAAAAATGGGTAACAGAAGTTTGAATTCTTGATATCAACTTAGCATTTATCTTGCCCTGTTGATTTAGAATTCCTTAATGAGTACATGTAATAATCATTAACAAAATAAATAAATTCTCTTTGCCTGTATTTTGAGTCTTGAAAATGGACCTCACTCCATTTGCAAATACATGCAGGGTCGTCAAATAAAAAAAAATCATGTTTTCTCTATAGTCTCTTTTAAAAATGCTCAAATACTCTGTCGTCGTGCATGATTTTTATGATGTAGTCTTAATTTTCGTCCTTGAATTTAGTCTTGTAATATTGTATAGTCAAGAGCATTATTGTAATATTGTATAATTATTGTGAACAATTTGCTGAATTTTGAATTATGATGTACCCCCCCTTTTTTTATTTTTCCCCTACGTATTCATATTATTTCTCAATTTTATATTTTCTTCATTGAGACTTTCCTATACATCGTTTCTAATTTCTTTAATACCAGTGATCCTAAGAATGTTCATTAGTTGAATTAGGATATATGTGTCCAAAATAAGTGAATGATGTTCAAAGATTATTTTGGGTAATACGTCCAAGAGAATTTTGTTCTTATCAACTTGATAATCTATTAGTTTGATGTCATAAGTTGCGTCTCAGAACCATTATTTCTAATTAGTTCAATAAAAATCCTATTGTTACTTCACTGTCCTTATTATTCTATCTTGAATAGCGCCCTCGTGGTCGACGGACATAAAGGACACTACATTCTCTTCAAACATTATTTCCATATTTGGTATCTACGAGCTGAGCTATTTCTGAATCTATGCAGTGATTATACTACTAACAAAATTGTGTGATGATATTCAGTGATCTAATGAAATCTAATTTGATGTTTGTTACAATAAATACTGTTATTTATATTTCATTCAATCCACCTGAATAGTTTGTATATATCAATTCATAGCATGTTGTCAGGAAACATACACGCTAAAAACTTGATTGTTAAATTAACATTTCAAAAGGTTGGAGGAGTGACAACATTTACAAATGGTAAATTTAGGCCTTAGAAGTGTTGGATCCAACATTTTTTAAATGTTATTTTACCACTCTGAAAAGGTTGTCACTCCTCCAACCTTTTAAATGTTGATTTAACATTTGAGTTTTTAGAGTGTAGTATGTAAAGGAATTTTATAAATATGCAATATTTTTCTAACACACAAATTGTTCTTCATCACAAGATTGGAGGTGGCTTGATAACCAAAGATGCAGCATTGCTGTGATTTTGCACAAATTTACCATTTTGCATTGCTTTTGTCTTTTCTTTAATAGTATATATATATTTTCAAGTTCTATATCTGCAGAAATCAGAATTAATTCCCTAGATTTAATTCGAGAGGCACGCTTAGATGTGTCAGAAATCAAGAATATGATATAATTGAAAGTTTCCAATGACCTCTAGAAACATAGAGATAAAGACACTATTAATTTTGTTTTCTTCATTATCAGTTGAGTACTATTATTATTATTATTATTATTATTATTCATTCAGCAAATTCAAAACAAAACAATTACAGTATAAGTAAAGGATACAAAGATAAAAGAACTAGGTAAATGAATAATTAATTAAGACCAGCAGTATGACTTTAGAATAAGAAACTTTAGCTGCTGTTTTGTATTTTGTATTTTACCCTGGAATTGCATATACGATTTTAGGAATCATTCAACTAAATTAGACTTTTATTTCAAATTTGATCTACTTATTCAAATGGTTAAAAAACTACATAATTATTTACAAAACAAACCATGAAAACATAAGAAATGTCTTTTTAAATCTTTTATCAATGTCGAAGTACTTGGATTTTTAAAATTTTGTTTTAAATCGAATTAAACATTTATTTCCTTTTCAAACACATACTTATTGCACTGGCGTATTGAAATATCATAATAGCTCTTGAGACTAATTAATATAATCATTATCCATTCCAATTTTTATCTCCCTATGCATGATACCCCTTTGTGCTCCATTCCGCATGCTTTGTGACCCGGTTGACCCTCCATCCATCCTACGACCTTTGACCCCTTGCCTCCACGATGCGTTTGGTGTTGGTCAGATGTTAAATCGTGAGCGGCGTGCTAACAAGAGGCTGCAGCGGAAATTTGATCAGTCGCAGGAGAGGGTTCTTATCTTGGAGCAAGAAATCAGGATACTTACTCAAGTAATATCATAGCTGCTAACATTTGAACTTTTAAATTCCAGTCAATTGTGAACGAAGGACACGTCTACCGGAAGTAGTTATAGTTTCATGCGTCTGCTCATTTTTATGTCGCAGCTAATTGCGCATGTAACAATAAGCAGACGTGTACAACTATGACGTACAACTTTCGGTCGACGTGCCCTTCGTCACAGTTGAATCCAAAACACCACATTCTGGAATATCAATCAAATCAAGATTTAAAATGTGAATAGCACATCAGCTGAATCCATAATGTTCTTTGGTAACGTTCTGGATTATTAAACTGTTAACTACTGGAATCTGCAGTTGCCATAGACATTGTGTAGGGACTTCCCCATTCCAGTAGTCAATGGGTTAATCAAATTGTAATTTAAAATGTGAATAGCACAACAGCTGCTAATATTCTGGAATATCTATCAAATTACAATTTGAAATGTGATTAGCACAACAGATGAACCTATTGTTTTCTTATGGGAGAATGCATGAGAGTTTAGTAGAAGCTAAGTAGCAGTTGATCCATCAACTTTCTAATATCCGAATGTAAGTTTGCACTTGTATTCCTTACATGCATGAATTGCTAATGTGTTAAGAATTATTTGATATGTTGTTTGATGATTTTTGCAGTTGTATATCGAAGCTTCTAATTCTAATTGATGAATCCAGAGAGGCCAACCATTCTGGAATGCGATGAGGTGTATTTTCATATGAATTCAAGGGCTTCATTACAAGTGATTGGCTGAGCATGTATGGTTAAAGTTGTCATATTTTCTGTCATTTTTGTTCAGCTGTTGTGTTATTCATATTTTAATTTTAGCGTGTGCATATTCTTGAAGGGTTGGCATTTTCTGTACTCATCAATAAGAATATAATTGGTGTTGAAACCATCATACCAACAATCATATTAGAGTTTGTACCTGATAATTTACAGATGTTTCACAAACAAAAATTTGTTGATGCTCGGCATAGGAATTAGTGATTGCAATGCAATGGTTTGGTCCCAGCGTATTTAGAACCAAAATGATGTTAACTTATTCATGCTATTCTGAGATATTCGCATCAAAATATTTTGATGTCTACAGCCATAAATGTCTTACGGTTTCATGAATATATAGTTAGACCTATAGTTAATCCTGTAAAATCAATTACTCCTTACCGCAAAATTTGGGTTAAGGCCATTGCACACTACCCGACTTGTAGTCATACAACCTTAGGAAAGTCCTTGCAAATATTGGAACAAGCTATAATAATTTATGTCATCTCACGGCATGATTTTTTTATACTTCAAGCATCATGTATTTCAAGTATCAGGTTACATAGGATCAGGCGAGGTATCATAGCGNTTGGCATTTTCTGTACTCATCAATAAGAATATAATTGGTGTTGAAACCATCATACCAACAATCATATCAGAGCTTGTACCTCATAATTTACAGATGTTTCACAAACAAAAATTTGTTGATGCTCGGCATAGGAATTAGTGATTGCAATGCAATGGTTTGGTCCCAGCGTATTTAGAACCAAAATGATGTTAACTTATTCATGCTATTCTGAGATATTCGCAACAAAATATTTTGATGTCTACAGCCATAAATGTCTTACGGTTTCATGAATATATAGTTAGACCTATAGTTAATCCTGTAAAATCAATTACTCCTTACCGCAAAATTTGGGTTAAGGCCATTGCACACTACCCGACTTGTAGTCATACAACCTTAGGAAAGTCCTTGCAAATATTGGAAAAAGCTATAATAATTTATGTCATCTCACGGCATGATTTTTTTATACTTCAAGCATCATGTATTTCAAGTATCAGGTTACATAGGATCAGGCGAGGTATCATAGCATGTTTCAATATTTGCAAAATTGGTCCTAAGGTCGTAAGACTAAAAATAGTGTAGTGTGTGATGATCTTTGGTTCCCCTCTTGCTCCAAACAATCAGTAGATCATACATGCATGATGTTGAAGTACACTTCTTTACTAAATATTTCATTTGCATATATATATATTTTCGTTGGACTGTGCATGAGTATACATTGAATTTGTATGTCTCTATGAAACTTATTATTTTTATTGCATGGTAATTGCGATGATATAAACATACATATGTTTGTAGGTATGATATTTTTTCCTATCCTAATATATTTGCATGTCTATTTATCAATACATCAAAGTGTATTGAAATATTATAGATTGCTTCTCAAAATATTCCTTTATATAAGGGATTTATACGGCATTGATTTCAATTAGTAATTTACAATTTTAAAGAGAGTTTGATAGTGTATTTAAAAGCAGTAGCACTTTATCTTTTAGGATACATTTAAAGGAATCAATATTAATCAGAATAATAATTGTCAAAGAATATAGAACAGGAAATAATAAAGTACTTTCCTAAATTAATTCCCTCTAAGAAAGGAATCCCAATATCTGCAACAAAATGTATTATTCAATTTATCCATGTACAGGGCCAAAATTTTAATATTTATATATCTTTATTAATCCTTCTTTCTAAGTGCTTAGGGACTTTCCTTGAGTGAGTGATAAGCCCTATATAAAAGAAAAGTTTATTTTATTATTATTACTACAATTATTATTATTATTATTATTATAGTGGTATATTTCCCTGAAAGCCACTCAATATTATAAAAATATACAATGGATTTGACAGTGTATAATTTTCATTATATCCCCTGAAAGCCACTCAATATTATAAAATATACCATGGATTTGACACTGTATATTTTTCATTATACCCCTCACAGGACTTGGAAGCTGCAGAGGATGAATTGGATCAGGTGAAGGATGAGAACCGTGCATTACTAAAAGCGTTAGCCAAGCTAGGCAGTTAGGCCATAGCCCCCCCCCTCCCCCGCCCCCTTCATGTATACTCTGGGAGAGAGTATCTTGTAGCAACTCTAAATGATACACTCAATTCTTAACAAGGTCTTCGTCAACTATCAATGATAAGGTCAATGTCAAGGTTACCTTGATGATAAGGTCAGTGTCAACTCTGAATGACAAACTCAATGACAAACTAAATATCAGCTCTCAATGTCAACTCTCAATGACAATATCAATGTCAACTCTCAATGACAAGCTCAATTCAACTCAATTCAATGATCTTTCAAAAGATCATTGGTAATTGTCAATTAAATGGTCAATGTAAACCCTCAATGAAAAGCCAAATGTCATCCCTCAATGACAAGCTCAAGGTCAACTCTCAATGATTATGTCAATGTCAACTCTCGATGACGAGCTCAATGTCAACACTGAATGTCAAACTCAATGTGAAGTCTCTATGAGAAGCTCAATGACAAAGCGAAGATCAACTCTCAATGTCAAGCTCAATGTCAACTCCCAATGACAAGCATAAATCAACTGTCAACGACAAGCTTATTGCCAACTCTCAATGACAAGTTCAAAGTTAACTCTCTATGACAAAGCCAAGGTCAACTCACAATGTCAAGCTCAATGTCAGCCCTCAATGACAATCTCAATGTCAACTCACAATGGCACACTCATTGCCAATTCTCATTGACATGCGCAATGTCAGCTCTCCATGACAAAGTGAATGTCAATGACAAATGCAATGACAAGCTGAAGAACGGTCTCACTGACAGGACTGGAACTCGTCTGCAAGGATGGTAGGACAACAGTAATACCTCAACAGTGATGCCAAAGAAAGGGTTGCTGTTGATTTCTTGGTGAATTTATTGATGAGCCAACAGCATTGTCATGACATTATTGCATGATAATGTTATTTGATAATCTTTCGTTTTAGTAGTTACAAAATGATGATATCTTCATGTCCTTAGGATGAGCTATCTAACTAAGATATGAAACAACTCAATTAGAAATCTTGAAACCAGTATTTTTCATTTTCATTATACCTTTAAGATCTCATTTAAGGAAGATTTTAAGGGCAGTGATTCAAACTTCACACAGTGGTTGGTGACGATTCTGACATTGATGTATTTGTTACAGATTCACATAATTTATTATCTAGGGGGATGTTGTTCAAAAGTTGCAATTGATTGCAAATCAACTGCAAATTAGTTGCAAATTGAATCACGTATTCTTATTCTCGTATGATATGTGCTTCTAACAAGACGCATATGAAACTGATTGGCATGTTCCAATCAACTTCAACTTGGGATCAATTGCAACTTTTGAACAACACCATCTCAGCCTGATGTGAAACAATTCAGATGAAATTCATGACAACAGTATTGTGATCATCTTAGTGATTTGCATAATGGATATTGTTGACGTTTAGGAGGCAGAAATGTCACGAGCACAGGTGAAAGTTGATTAGAGATCAGCTATCGGAGATGGCTATCGTTGCTTTCCTGGATTAGCATTCTTTAAGCAATTCCTGGCTTGTCTCATACTATGTGTGGTTGGAGCCTAGGTACAGGGGAGAGGTATTTTTGTTTGTTTCAAAGATTGTTGCTACTAGATATTCTCTATTGGGTTTTTATAAATATATGTATATACTTCCTGTTTCATAGTACTAAATATAACTTTTACATGTTGCCAAATAATGATGACTTTGTACAAGTATTGAACTTAATGTATTTCACTTTTCCCCTTGAAATGTCAAGGTAACATTTTACTTGAGAAATAATTCTTTGATATTAAAACTAATTCATTTGAAAATAATATTTTAACACAGTCAAGCAGAAATGAGATTAGTGGTGACTCTAGACAAGTAGAATTCATTTCAGTTTCAGTCCAATGCAATTCAGAAAAGATGCTTAAGGCAGGCAGGTAGCCACTATGGGGTGTTGCTAGAAAGTTGCGAACAATTGCGAATCAAATTTAACATGCAGTTCCATTTGCATCATTGTGGTTAACAAAAAGTGCATGAAACATAAATGTTGCTAGATGTTCGCCTATAAACTGCAGTATGATTTGGCAATTGACCAGAGCTTTCTAGCAATGCCCTGCAGACAAGTTTGACTATATTTGTGAAAGATTATCTTTGAAATAACACTCTGTATGTATAATATTAACACATCATACGTGAAAACTGTCTTACATCATTTAAACATCAAGTTTGCTTCTAATTTATCTGAAACATATGAACGATTTTCATACTTTTTTTTGGGGGGGGGGGGCACTGTATTCAAGCAAGAAGCAATATTAACTAATTGAATATGAATATCAGAAGAAAACAAAATGATGGAGGGAGTGTCATCATAGACACCAGAATCAGGTTACTCTTTTCACTTTTGAATACAATTACAGAACATACCCTATTACTATGCAGCTTTTTCTAAGAAGTGTTCTGTGTAAAGTTTTGATGCAATGCCTTTCTGACTTCAAAATGCCCTGTTAATCCATTGACAACTGAATTATGTAGTTCCAATAGAATTTGTACAGGGATTACACTGTTTCAGTAGTCAATTGGTTAACAAGTATTTTCCCATCATGCTATGGTTTAACTGCCTTGCAGCTCGCACTATATAAAATCAAAGAATGAAGAAAGCAGACAAAATGAACAAATTTCTATTCAGTCACCTACAATAGCTCTGGCACACAAAATAGATTTCCTTAATAAACACGATTTAAACTATTTCCGCAAAATAAAGTGTGTCATGGACAACAGAACCATGCATCGTGTATTGAACTATGCGGAGACAACAATAACAGGCTGGTTCCGATTTGAATAAAATTACAAAGGAGTTTTGAATTGGCAGTTGACTTAATTTTTTCGGAAATAGATTATATATCGTTTTTATAGTGATTCTGCAAAGAAATGGGCAATTCCATTGTAGTGTCATATCTGTTACGCAAATTTCTTGACTACTGCTCATTGAAATTCATTGAAATTCAATGCGTAAGAAGTACATGGCATCTGTTACACATAGATCAAATTTCATTGAATTTCAATGAATAAAAAGAAATTGGTGAAATAGACGTGACATTTTTTTAATGGAATTGTCCAAATGTGTAACAGATATCAACCGTGATTGCTGAATTACAGGGAGTTCCTTTATTTTGTGTACTGGAAACACTGCGAAAGCTTGAATGGAAAGCTGTTAACTTTGGCCAGCTTCTGTATTCTTTGATTTTATATTGTCTGTCTGGAACAGGATACGAGTGAAATTGGAATAGATGCAGTGAGAAAATAAGTTTCCTTTTCAGTGTGATAATCTGTACATGTAGAATATATTTCTAAACTCTTCAAGAAGTTTTGCAATTAGAGTTTTAAGTATTTACATATGGTCATCGTCATGGTTAGAATATCATCGCCTAGATTGATTATTCACTTTTACAATGATACCATATTTTTCAATTATGTAATCACAGAACATGCAGTGCCTCTAAATGAGGGGAAAAGTTAAAAGTGAGATTATTTTCACACAAAAACTGATGTTGCAATGAAAGCAATAGTCATCATTCACTAGAAAGCCATTCAATTTGCAACTTTTCACTTTTAACTTTGGCTCTACCCAGAGATACTATGCAGTGAAAGTTCACAGTAGTGTTACGAATATGGTATTGATGTGAAAGGGAATGAATGAATTTTCCAATCTTGTGAAAATAACAGATGATTATAAAGCCCTCAAAGCTCGAAGATGAATTACATAACTTTTTTCAGGAGTTTATGTGACCTGTGGTATTGAAAGGTACCATAATTTGGATAATGTATGCCACCCTGCAAACTAAATACGTTATTTTTTTCAAGTGAAATAGACAAAACATTTGTGTATGAATATATATTGAAAATTAGGTAAGGGATTAAGAAACATGAGTCATTTTTACAAATGCAGTTTTTGAATTTGTAAAGATTTCTATATGGGTGCTACTAAAAAGTTACAGTTGATTGCAAGGTAGTTGCAAAATGAAATACACCTTTTCATTCGCACATGATCTGTGCATGTCAGAAGATGCACATGAAACAAAAATTATGATTGGTGTGTGCAAATCAACTTCTTGTAAAACCCCTTCATCACTTGTACAAGACTGTGGTGCAATTTTTTTGACATCATATTTGAGAAACAATATTTTTTTAATTATTTAAAACAGCAATGGTAATTAACAAGGGCAATAATTCAACAAGTTGCAAGACTTTTTGAATGTCTTTACAAATGACCGGTTCTTGAGCAAATTCAGAATTGTTTGAGTACGATGTACTCCAATACTCAAAAGTGTACTCCAGTCTTTCTGAAAGTCTTTCTTAACTTTAAGAATGACTGCTCAGAAACACTACTCATACATTGCGTTCTGGCAGCTTATGGTCTATTTTAAGACATCATGGCCCTACTGCATAAAAAGTTGCCTTTTAAACGCAACTTAGAAAATTAAACGCAATTCCTAAATGCGAGCTCCTGATTGGTTGAGAATGGAGTTGCGTTAAATTTTCTGACTTGTGTTAAACGCAACTTTTTATGCAATATGTAATAGGTCACCACATATAACAGTCAGTTGAATGTCAGATAATTAATGATAAACGCGGTACAAATGAATCTTTGAATGAAATTCGTATTAGACGTAACTTTCAGGTACTGTAGTATACTTTATATCACACTGAATTATTACTTGTGTCAGAATTGTATTCATACCTTGGAATGAAGTGTACATAGTGTGTACATTACTCGAACTATAGCCCGGAATATGATAATATATATGCAAGAACAACTATTTTCATCATATTTTTAAATTGCAATAGAACATTTTACGTATATTGTGATTTCCTCTTGTGAAATCTTGACTTTGAAATGAATGCAGATTTTGCGTTTTGATTCTAAAATTTGACTAATTTATTATTTTGAACAATCTGTTGTAATTGATGAAGTAAAAAAAAAGGACATTTCTATGAGCAATACAAGTATATATCCCTTTGCAATGAGTTGATATTCAAAAGTATATAGAAATGTGTATGATATTTTGAGTGCTAGTATCCTTGTTCTTTTTTATTTATTAGATATATGCAAAGGAAAAGATGTGTGTAGTTTGTGTGTTTGATATTAATCTAAGGGGGTGTTGCTCAAAAGTTGCAATTGATCGCAAGTTGCAGTTGATCGGAACGCGCCAATCAAAATCATTGTTTCATGCGCGTCTTGTTAAATGCGCATACCGTGCGCGAATGAAAATGCGCGTTACAATTCGCAAAGTTGCAGTTGACTTGCAGTTGATTTTGAGCAACACCCCCTAAATGTTAAGTATTGTTTCGAAACAAACATTACTAGGGTTCCCACAGTCATTAAAAATCCTGGAAAATGTGATGGAGTCAGGGAATAGTCAGGGAATTTTGAAAATGTGTGAAAAGTCATGGAAGAGTCATGGAATGTGATTTACCACCTGGCTATGGCAGCTTTCAAGTTTGCCGTGTCTCGCAGCTTTTATATTTTCATATTCATCATCATCATAATGTATGGGATTTTGGAAACGATGCCAGAAAGGAAGTCATGGAAAGCAAAGATAAAGTCATGGAAAAATTCTGTTTTGAAATTTTGGTGGGAACCCTTATTAACTTTGTACTAACAGTCTTCTTTTTAGAAGATGTTTTTTTTTTTGCTTCAGGAGACATGGCTAATACATACTTGCCAACCTAAGATATATTCTAAAGCCCTGGTCTCATGAAACAACAGATGAAGTTCATCTTTCAATTTTTGGACTAATTCATTTTTGTCAAGTGCAAGAGGACTAAAAAAGGTTAGGCTTCGGATTTTAGGTTGGCAGGTATGCAAATAATATTATTCATGAAAAAAATGTTAGATTTCACAAGAATATTTGTAAATCTGGAAATTGGAACACAATGGCATGTAATGAACAAGTTGAAGTTGAATTTATATCATAAGTCTTTGGGATAATGTGTTGGAGAGTGATACAAATATTTGCAAGATTATTGTAATCTCTACATTTTAAAGCCCCTCAGTGTGCTGGATTCATCCCAGCTGTTCTTAATTTCAATGCATCTCAAGTTAATATCTTAGAATAGAAATATTTGCCAGCTGATTATTCCGGAGATATATGTATTTTGTATCATCTCACAAAATACATTTCCTTTCAGCAGTCAATAATGATATCATGGAATCAAGTCATGGGCTTTAATTTGTCAAAATTGGTCAATCCAGTTGAAAATTTTGATACTTTGTGGAGAAATGTCAGAATAAAGGCCGATTCGAAGTGAAGTGTTTTTTTATTTTGACTGCACAATACAGATCATCTTTCTCTGACTTCGCTCCACAAAAAGCATCACAACTTTTTATTGGCTTGACCGATTTTAATAAAATGATACCCATTCGTCTAGTTAAAACATACTATTGGAATATGAATGAAATGATCTTGCCCTTTTTGCTTCTTCAATAAATCTCTTGGTTGATTAAGAAATATTGTGAGTGAAATATTTACAAATATTCTTGTGAATTTCAGGTTGGTTTGATTGTCTTTAGTCACACTTTGTCAATAGTAAAATGCAGGACAGTATTTATATTCAAGTTTAGGGAAAATGAAATATTGCAGCAAAATAACTAATGCTTTCATTGTTTTATATTATGTGATTTTTCATGCGATACAAACTTTCAGCCATTTATTTAATTTGTTTCATTGGATAGCTGCAATTTCAGTTTGTATTCTCCTTATCCAAATGATTTAGTTCCTGAATAACTCTCCTAGTAATGTACCATTACAATCACTTTACTGTTGTAGAAGTAAACAGTGTTCACTTTAGTTTCAACTGATGATATATTCATCTATTAATAGCAAATAGATGGCTACTTTTTATCTGCATGGCTTTCTTGTAATTTCGTGATTAGATATAAATTGAACGAGAGTCAACATGCGAGGTGAACAAAATCTTACTTCAAAACTTAAATGGCTAAAGGTAAAATCACTCACCAAAGAAAGTTATTTATGTGGTATTTTGAAAGGTGTTAAATTTATTGATTTCCTGGTGAAATGTCATATTCAGCGTTTCTAGTGGAGCAACAGAGCGATTGAAACTTACACCATCATTTGCAATTATTTTGTGCAACATTCACATATTTTATTTTCCTCCTCGGGCTTGATAATATTGAGTAGTGAACATTTATACCTTTTGTGCTGTTTGTGTCATTCAGAACAAGTTAAACAACCGTCATATTGGTTTGTCAATAATGAAATCCATTACTGTTAAAACATTGCTTTCATTTTTCTCACAACATTTTACTTTGTCTCAATCATGTGTAAATTAATGCAATATTTCACTTCAGCCCATCTGCAATTTTAATCATTTTCATTAATTCTTTCTTTCTTTGCTCAATTGTCAATATTTACGAACATTTATGTTGTGAAGTCTACACGATGCATTATCTATTGCCAACCAGTAATATCATTTATTTGTTTCTTCATGGTGGTTAGCATACATTGTTGTTGATGACGTTAGTTTGAATAATGTAAATACTACCTTGAAGGCTTGATGTTCTTGTTTGTACCGATGTGTACATAGACTAGATATTTTTTCTTCAAATTATCAGCATGTATTTCTTCATGTCTTATGAACAGGTTTTAATTCATTGTATATGGTGGATTATAATTTTGTTATTATATGTCGTAGAAAGACTTGAATTTTACCTCTTTGAAGTAAGCAATGTGACTTTATGAACATGTGTTGATAAAATCATTTTATTTCATTTATGAAAGAGAGAAAGATTGCAGTCACTTGTATTTCATCTCTTTGAACAAAACAATACTTCTTATTTGAAATGTTTTGATTTATATATTATTATATTGATTATGGTTGACAGAGAGATCACTGGAATTTTGCATCTGTTAGCAAAACAACTTCAAAATGAAATTTTTGATATATGCAATTGTATTAATTTTATATTTGTGATAGAATGAAAGGGTGGATTTTATCAAGTTTCATAAGTATGGTAAAGGAAAACAATACCTGTTCATGGAGTACTTTCATTCATGTGACTTTTTAGCATTTATCTGATGGAAAAACGACCTTTCCTACGGTTTATCAAGTTTCCCAGATGAAAAAAACAAAAACCCACTTCTTTGTGGATATGCTGGCTAATGAAAACAAAGGTCCTACACCATTTATAATACAAAGATTACTGATGCCAATACATTACATGTTAAAACCCCCCAAAACAATAGTGTCTGAAATATGCTCATTCTTCTCCTTCACTTCTTGATCATTATTCGTGAGTTGGATACACACACATCAATACAATAATGATTCACGGATGTTATGATTCCTCTTACAAATGCTAACGGTAAGCTGATGTTGCAAGAAATTTTGGATTCAATTTCAATTTGCAGGAGATCCGTAGGCCTATGAAACTATGAAGGCACTTCTTGCAAGCATTCAATACCAGACGCTAGTCAATTTATACCAGAACCTGATAAAGAAGTGAGGTATTAAAAACTGTTTGACTATTCACGCAGGTTTTGCGACTGAGTTGAGTCATGACGTTTTTACACAGCATGGAACTTCTTTTCAGCCATATGTTGTGACAGTAGCTATTAACATTCATATGCAAATTTTCGTAGTAAATCTGAACTGTTCTAGTTCAGTTCCAGTTTAAATTAGCGTCTAAGCAAGGGTAAAAGCACATTAGACAGCAATCAAAATGTGTTCCAGCAGGTCCAGTATGAAAGTAATTTGGACTTTGTTTGCAGTGGATCTCAATTTCACAGCAAAACTTCTTTTTTGATTTTTTTTGTGATCTATCTATCCTACTTGGAACATCAGCCATGATCGATCTTCACTAAAAAATAAAAATGCAACCGTGATTCATCATAAATTCCATGGATATTATTAGTAAATTGGCAATGCCATAACATCATCAAACATCACTAGATGGTTGGTTCTTTGTTGGAAGGATAGTAAGTCCCTGCTGTTTTCCAGGATAAAGCTCTCCATTTATCTTGGAGACAGCAGGGGCAGGATTCTGCATGAAGAGTATCTTTGTTGCCAATTTAATACTGATTTGTTGCCATACAACTGATTGATGGTTCCGAATTTTAAGATTTTAGGTTGCTTGGGTAGGATTGTTGATCGCAATCTGAGTTGCACAATATTCTTTTATTTACGTAACTTTTTCTGACAATATTCAATGGTTTCTGTTCCCATGTGAGACTAACTGTTTGAGATATACGGAATTGCGGTGTAAGTGCGGCTTTGTATTTTTGACACAGTCTCGTTTCTGCGAGCCCTGTTCCAAATATGCAAAGTTGAGACAAAAATGTTAGTCTTTTAAATCTAGCTTTATTCTAATAAAAAATAAAATTGATCTCAGTGACATGATTATTTTTTTCTGTCCCCATGTACTAAATTCAATTTAAAAAAAAGATGACTAAGTAATAAAAGTGATTTAGTATTACTTAGGTACGTCCTTATAGGTTTATAAATAGTAAGGCAAACACGAACCATTGGATAAAGTTAGAATATGATATGTAACAACTCACATTGGTTGATGAAATCCATTTAAATTACGATTACTCGAAGGAGGGCAATGGTTTTTATCATTGTACCATTTAAACCCAAACACTATCTGGTACCATGACATAGAATGGCTAATGTGTGGTTATGCAATAGTGAAAATTTGTCATTTGGTCAAAATTGGAACATTTCAATGTCACTCGGCTCTGCTAATATGAAAAACGAATGTCCAAATTTGGCCTTGTGATATAATAATAATAATGATGGCTACTTGTATAGCGCACAGGTCCACCTTATCGGTGCTCATGGCGCTGAAAGCTTTACACTCACTATTACCCGGCTCTAGCTGGCAGCCATTACGGCAATCCGCATTACAAGGAATTTCTTCCTGCCGTCCATATTTAAATTTTGTACTAATATACTCATAGGTAATCATTATTCGAGTACTTATGTAGTATACATCATGATGATGTTCCACTAAAGTGTTGATGTGTTTTGCATGAAATTGAGATCAAATGTGATATAGGAAGCGATGTGTATTGCCAATCATATCTACTCTAAACAGTTTGAAGTTGGGTTTGTAAGAGGAATAGCCATGCAATCAAATAAAATTCAAATTTAATAAGTTATTATAATATTTCCTTTGCACTATTAGTTGGTACACGCTCACCAAAATTGTTCATCTGAATTCATCAAAAAATAATTGTTAATTAATCCATTGACAACTGAATTCTGTAATACCCGTAAACTTTGTGTGGGGACTACCCGGTTCCAGTAGTCAAAGGGTTCATCTGATTTATACCAAACCCCCATCAATCACATATTTGATATCATGATTTCTCAAATCAATCAGAATTTTTTTTACAAGAGCCGTAGGTAGTGTGAAGTCAACCAAACTTTAGCCACCTTGTCATTCATGTAAGAATATTGAACACAAAATTATAACTTTCACGTGAACATATTCTTTATTGATAAGGATTGAAAGCATTGAAAAACTCAATCGGAATCAACTCAAAGATATAACATTAGATCTGTCTATGAAAACCCATTAAGGGGTGACATATTATTGGGGTCGTCTACAACAGGTGGTCTCTATCGGCAGGTTCATTTACATGTACATTGCTTTCTAAGAAGTCAAGAAAGGTGGTCTTTATGGACAGGCGGCCTTTATGTACAGGTGGTCCCTAAAGTAGGTTTGACTGTACTAATTTATACATTTTATGGACTTGATGAAATACATTTTGCATGGAAATATTAGGTGTTCGATATAACTTATTCTCTACTGGGATAACAAATCTGCTAGACAATAACTTAAATTTTAATGTTAATAGATAATTGACTGAAAATGGATGCCATAATATAATTAAATGAAATTATGACAACATCGAAAAAAATGAATATTGTTGAATTTTCCTAATGGAACTATTGTTTTGATGTAATAAAGCCACTGCTTTCTTTCTCTCTTTCACTTGTTTGTATGGATGCAGTGTTTTTAATCTTATCTTTCAATACCATCAGATTTACTTCTCACAAGTCAACAATGATAATAGTGATACTTATATCATGATTACCCTGCTCTGGGCAGAGTAATAGTTTTCAGTATTGCCCTGTATGAAACAACACGATCTGATATCGTTCAATCACAGCTGGATTGATCCATTTCACTCGGCAGTGCCTCTGAAGTTCAAATTTGACCTCTTGTTGTACTACAGTGTCACACTCTCATTCATTTTTTGTCATTATTTGTATCACAGTGCTGTTAATTAGAATTATGTTCATCAGCATGTCTTTTAAGTGACTTATGAGCAAACAATTTGGATGAGGATATCTTGTTATTGTGCATGTAGCAAATGTGAAAATGATCTGTGCTACAAGATAAATCTTTTGGCAGGTTGCATTATTTTAATCTAAGTTTGTAAGAGTAGCACTATCTATCATGATCGCTATACAATGAACATTCTTCGAATTAGTTGGTTTCTGTGATGTAAATCTGATGGTGTTCTTTCTTTCCAGTTGACTTTTGAAGTGCTTTATAGATTTCAGCAATTTGCTTGTGTGAGTGTTTTCTCTTAAAATATAATATGACAAAGCCAGATATGATTGATTTGTAAAGATTGAATGTTGTTTTCATAGTAATTGTCCTCTTAGATAGCGTATATTGCAAGCTATTTGCCTTGTGAAATAGAAACATCAATTTAAAAACTGTCACGTTTATTTGGAAATGTGTTTATTGTACCTGTTTAACATACGAAAGTAATTGGTAATTCAGTGTTCTTCATTTCAATATTTATTCATTCTTTGGAATTTGTTTATGAAGTCTGTTTATTTGTCCTTCATGTATTCATACATGCTTTCATAAATCTGTTATTTGGTCGTTTGGTTGATTAAAGCACCAATATTTGTCTTCAACATATTGTACTCTCTTATACGCCGAGACAAAACAGCATTGTATGATTAACTTTCATAGACTGAATTTCTTGCAGATGAAAAGTAAATTTCACAATTAATTTTTGCAAGGGTATGCGTTCAATGCTACAAATGGTACTCCATCTACATTTAATTTGGGTAAATTGTGAATAAGATATAAAAGCTACAAACCAGACCAAGTATTTTATATGCTCGGTCTAGTTGCACATTATTATGATGAATTATCTAAATCCTACTGCCATGAATCAAGCTTCATATAATGTTAAACCCATTTTTAATGTCTTGTCAAAGATATGTATAATAGAAAAGGCATCAGGGAGGGTTTGTGCACATTTGACTACTATAAGATATAAAGTGTGCAAGATCATCTACTTATGTGCCCAATTTTTCTGTATAGAATGAAAAAGAGGGGATAGGAGCCACTAATCAATATTCTGCTCATCGAGTAGATCACTGCTTTCAATTTTATTTTGGTGTGACGTCAATATATTTCCCTTTGGAGAGAGTAATAAAGTTTGCCATGAATCCTGACATATAGTTGCAGCTCATTCTTGTTTACATTCAATTGAAACAACAGACTGTACAGTGGCTGGAGAGAGATAGAGAGAGAAAGAGAGAGAGAGAGAGGGGGGTGGAGAGAGAGAGGGAGAGAGAGAGAGGGAGAGAGAGAGGGAGAGATACAGAGAGAGAGAGGGGTGGAGAGAGAGAGGGAGAGAGATAGAGAGAGAAAGAGAGAGATAGAGAGAGGGGGGTGGAGAGAGAGAGGGAGACAGAGAGAGAGAGAGAGAGAG